>JAGKTI010000922.1:0-29864 GCA_018397915.1 Birgus latro
CACACACACACACACACACACACACACACAATGTGCAAAACACATGCCACTCACAAAAACACACAACATATAAAAATGAACACACACACACAAAAAACAGGAGCTGACTATACTTGACTGGAGTGAAAGGCAGCTTCAGCCAGCAGTCCACCAGGTTCATGTCCAGAGGAACCTGAGGCCACAACAACAACTGCCACTGGCTAAGAGGGAGGGATTGAGCATGTACTTTGTATTGCTAGCTCCTGCATTACTCAGGCAACACATCTTGTCGGATCCCTGATAGTCATCCTACCCAGTATGGTTCCACCAGACTAGTAGAGCTTCACTGATCAGTGGTATACACAAACTTTATTGCTACAGTAAGACAGTGTTGCCTCAGAAACATTTATATGTACATTTTAAGGGTGATAAAAATCTTGCTTCTTGAATTATAAGGTGGAATATTTGAGATCGTGGGTTACAGTGCTTGTATTTATGCGTGTTGTGGTGTCATGCTTAGGGCCAGAGGGTGTGGAGGGTGCCAAGGGGGAGTCTGGGCTGGATGGGCCACCAGGAGCACCAGGACTACGAGGGCCACCAGGACCTCCTGGACAGCCAGGCTGGGGAAATGTTGGTTTAGATGTGAGTCCACCACCACCACTGGTTGTTGCTGAGTGTTGGCCTGCCACACTAACTACTGGGGCCATGCTGCACCACACAACACTCATCACTCCCCCAGTCATAACCACTAGATTTTGTATATTTTCCTGTGTCCATATTAGTTGGGTACTTTGCTACCTGTGTCTATACTTCACTGTACATTTGTTGCACATTAGCTCATTATAAAAGCTCAACATCAAGGTTGCCTTGAATTTTCATAAATTATCATTACCATTTTTGTATGGATACCAGAAATTGCTACAGGATCAATAGCTGTAGAGGTGAAACATGAATGAGAGTACAGTATAAGCATTACATAGCTGCTTTTTATTGCATGGTTGAATTATTCACATGGTACTGTTTAAGATCTTGTTTGTTGCAGGATAATATAGATATGCTATGTTATCACATTTAAATTCATGAGGAGTGCACTTATAGGTTACTTAGGAGTACAGTAGTTGTATTACTGGGAATGATGTGGTTATCTCTTCCATCAGTAGGTCAGACTCTGGCAGTCATGTTTGTTAGATGTCACAGTTTCAAAGTGTGTAGTTGTGATGTGGTGAGTGAGGCCAGGGCATCACTTGGCTACTGTAAATAACTTTTCTCCCACTTTTCCTATTTTTTCTTTTGCTTCAGTTGAGATTGCTTAGATGAACATTCCTACTTGTTCAGTTGTATATATTTAACCTTTTTTAAACATGACTCCTTAAATTAAGTTACTCTTCTGTTAAATGCAACATTGCTATTGCTGTTAACATAAGTTTTGCTTTAGCTCAATCCACTTTCTTTCAGCACAGTTCAGTCTGAAAGAATCATTGTGTAGGGAAAACAAGAGGTAGGCAGGTTATAGACATGTGGTGGTGGTTGAGGTTATTGGCAGATACTAACACTTTAAATCATTTTAAATAAGGTATGTTACACCAGTTGGATGATCTTCCCTGAATCCCTCTGCTTTATGATGTTGTGATGAAGGAAAATCCTCACAGTTGTTGACTGCACAGACACTGAACTGCTTCATGTATGGGGTACAGTTCACATGTGCTCTTCCTGACATTTACATAACTCATCATATACAGGAGGAGGAGGATCAGATTCAGGATGAATACATTGCATATATACTGCTCTTGTGTTTCTCAGTATGTGTTTGTTTAATTAACATACAGTAGTTAAAATATTGGGACTGTGACTCCAGTTGGGCTAGGATTGATTTTTTTCTTTTTCCTGCTGTCATAGCTGTCTCAACCCCAGTTTTTTACGAGGATGGCATATCTGAAAGACAAACCTTTTTTGGGTTAAATACATCTGTGCTGGTACATCATAATGGTATCACATTGATGTATTGCAGAAGGGATATGTAACCTGAGACACCTTTGTTTTGGGTAAATTAGACCTGTTTTGTTGCCTCCTTTCAGGCTTCTGCTTTCCGTAGCACATAATTTCTTCTTTTTCATTGCAGCCGCAATGGAACCCCCGAACAATGTTCAAGGTAAAATTTATTGTTGAACTTTTGTGTCATTTCATAAATGAATAACTTTTAAAACAGTTTGGCAGAAACTGTATGTGTACAGCACATCCTCCAGTTTAAATTTTTTATCATCATTATTATTGGCTGACACACCCTTTCTGTTGAGAAATTACACTACACAAACTTTTCTTATGCAGTAGAAATGAAAATTAAAGAAGCATTGTGGATCATGATACTTTACATACTTCTTAGCTTCGTGAAGCAGATTGTGGCTCAGCCCACAAAGAACTTCGTTCCTCATATATGATAATCATCCTTCTTTCCCCTCCCTCATTGTCCGTCCATCCATCCTCTATGCCCTCCCTTGGACGACCCCCCATCCCTCCCACAGGTTGAGAATGGCATGTCTGTGGCACCTGCCAGGCCAGGCACTCCAGGGGCCCCAGGGGAGAAGGGAGAGCAGGGTGTCCCAGGGGTCAGAGGCCCCAGGGGTTATTCTGGCAACAAGGGGGAGAAGGGGAGCCCCGGCAGGGATGGGATGAAGGGAGACAAAGTGAGCCTGGCACTGGTGATGTACAGTGTATAGTTGGCCATTGCTGTACAGGACACAGTTTTGCCATTGTATTGTGCATGTTGTCTGCTGCATGTGTAAATATTATTATATACAGTTGATTGATTAAATGTTTTACCTTTTTAACTGAAAAATGTTTGTTACGCATGGTTACTGTCCACTGTTATTGGTAAGTTTCTCTTACCAAATCAGGCCTCTTCATTCTACCATGTGTTAAAAAAGTTTGATTTGTAATAACCCCATTTTTGATCTATAATAACCTCCTTTTTTAAAGTTTGTAATACAGTAACCCCCTCAGGCATATTGACATTAATCACGTAGTAATTCTGTTTCTGCTAAAGTTGATCCATGATGTGATTCTTGGCATAAATTTTTCAGATACTTGTCAAAGAAAAAGTTTCAAGAGATTTGCCAAATGTTTTAGTGCTTCATGGCAGGATTGAAATTCTTAAAATAGCAATTAACAACTCTCTGCTCACTCCTTGGACCATGGAAGACATTCCCGAACCTTCTAGATTAGTTGCCAGGCATTGGTTGATGTACAGTAGTTTTCAGCAATTTTCTCAGAAACTTTTAGATGTGCAGAAAATCCAGAAAAATTGTTGAAAAAAACCTGTTTCTGCTTCTAGACCTGCACTTAACTTAAATAGAAAGAAAAAAGAAAATACTGTACTGAGCAGAGTTAGTTTGGAAATATAAATATATTTTTAAATCAAAGCAGAAACATAGAGTCCTAGTTTATGCCATGAAGATCAGCACTGTATCTGGGAAAATCTGACCAGAAAGTGTACTGTATATCTGCCACCACAGATTAAACTTATACTGTGGGTGAGTGGGTTTCTTATTAAGTATGCAGGAAGTTATATTTTGCTGATTGGTTGTGGTTAAAACATTACCATATTAACTACAGTAGTTTTCTTACCACTTGAAACTTGTACTGGTAAAAAATTTTCATGTCAGTTTTCAGAATGTAGTGAATGTTGATCACGTATTGTAAAATCCATGTAAGCCTGATCATGCAGTGAGAGTAAAGTCGGTTTTCAGTGTTGGAGAGGTACACCTGCATGTGATGGCACTGATATAACTGGGTGGTGGAGATACCCAGTTATACAAAAGTCTCTCATCTCCCTCCCAATCCCTGCAGAAGAGGATAGTGATTTGCAGGAGAGGACAACTTCAGCCTGCAGTCCACTGGGTTCACATTCAGATGAGCCTTGGATTACAGTGACTACTACAGTCAGTTCCCATTTAACCACTTCAGTCTGACGAGGTATCTTTCATTTATTCTTGCTACCTCCACAAAGTATTATTTATCTTTGGAGGGACTTTTTGAACCGAAGGTGTCAAACAGCCTTAATTAGCTCTTTCACTACAAAAATATCTCCCAGGGCTGAATAAAATTGGCCAGAGGCAGGAGAAAGAAATCATTAAAACACATCACCAGATTCAAGAGGTTAAGTCAATGATGTGTTAAACAAGATGCTACTTTAAGTGAAGCAATTTTAAGTGAGACATTCATTTGGTATAAGTTAACCTGACAACTGCTGCATTAGGTTTCCATGTCTAGCCCCTCATGTGCAAAAAAAAATAAAAAGGAAACAATTTTTTCTCACAAATACTGTAATTTTACTCATATGAAATGCAGGAGTGCATGGAATAGTATAGGAAAAACATGTATAAGTTCATTATTTACCTTGGTTCAGCTGTGGTGAAATAATGAAGTTGCACATCTGACCTCTCCCCTCCTTACTAGTAATAGGGAGATACTGAGGATGCGTGGGTTGTGGCGGGACACGTGGATGGTGACGGAAATAGCTCAGTTGAGATACCAAACGGCATTAGAAACACGCCCATTCAAAAGAGAAAAACTTACTCATATGATGTATGTAGCAGCTACATATTTTCCATATTATGAAGTATGTATCAGCTACTGGCTTAAAAACACAAAAGAGAATTTCATTTTTTACTTTAAAGCAACTGAATAGTGAATCATAAGTAACTTTAAGTGAAGAAAAGGCATTAAATAATCATCAACTTATTAATGAAACAGTGTTAAATCAAACAACTTTCAATAATGATTAACAACACCAAAGATATTATGATGCCAAAATATGTTCCTAAATATCACACCTTTTTCCATACAATTGTTACTATAAATTAGGGAGACTGGCAAGTCAGCTTTATAAATAGCACCTTAACTTTAATAGGCAGTTTTCTGTTACTTACTGTGAACTTCATAGAAAAAGTATATAATTATGAATGGATGACTTATATTGAGGACTTAATGCATAGTGGAAATGAGGAACTCATTCCTTATAGTCTTAGGGCATACAGTACTGTACAGTACTTTGTTTTGTATTTTTACTATCGACTGATGATCTTAACTTGCTTTAAGAGAGATATATTGGACTGGAAGGGTCAGATAAGGTTTTCATTAATCCCTTCAGTTGCAGATGTCTCCCTTAAACTGAGTAAAAATCATCTGTAAGCAGGAAGAATAAAATAAAGAATACATTATTGAATAAAAGGGGTTACAGTGTAGACTGAAAAAATAAAATATGAAATACATCATTGATTTCAAGGGGTTAACTGACCCAACTTTGACCTGGTCATCTTACACACAGGGCCCTCTTGGACGGCCAGGGCCACCAGGACCTAAAGGAGAACCAGGAACCCCAGGGCTGGATGGGGCACCTGGGCCACCTGGCTACGTCACTGGGTCAGGAGCTAAGGGACAGAAAGGTGAGTCTGCCTCATGTCTGTTTTGTGATTGCATGAGTGTTAAAGGATGGAACATAAGTCTGTCTCTTTTGTTTTTTGTGCTGGCTCAGGGGCTAAAGGACAGAAGAGTGAATCTGCCTCATACAATATCTCGTGTATGATGGCTCAAAGGTTGAAGGACAGAACATGAGTTTGTCTTGTGTTGGCTCAGAGGCTGAAAGACAAAAGGGTGAGTCTGCCTCCCATGTCTGGTGATGGCTGTTTGGGCTAATGGACAGAAAGGTGAGTCTGACTGTAGTGTCTTTGGTAATTGCCACCATATGACAGTCCATAATATTAGGACTTTGCCCCATTAGACTGAGGACATATTTTTTGTATAATTAAGGCAACCACCAGATGTTTTTATTCAAGTTAGGATGAACCTCTAATACAGTACAGGTAGTGCTAAGGTTAATGAAGGCTGATTTAATCTCATCAGTCATCCTGGGTGAATAAAATCACATAGAAGTTGCAAGAGAAAAATAAATCATAAGACTAAAGTGATTAACCCACATGGTCAGGACAATTCTAGAGTTCTGTTGTAGCTAATGCCAGATTGTTTTATTCAGCTGAGTGCATATATGAATCTGAGAGTGGTGATACTGACAACATTAACCCTTTTATATTGAGAAAAAATAGTACCATATCCTATTCCAGCTAATATCTAGTGATTTTATTCAGCTGAATGAGTGATTGGAGTTTGAGAATGTATCAGGTGGAGAGTTTGCAGTACAGTAGAGAATTTAGTGGCTGTATGTAAGTTCAGTTTTGTTTGCAGGAAAGTTTATAGATGGAGCTGACTGCACCCACATGAAGTGATGCCATGCTCAACTGAGACCACATTATCCCTGAATTTGCCACATCATTTGTAAAGGAAGTGACACTTTTCCTTACTACAGTATATTACTTGAAAATGCACAACAGAACTAAGTTACTGGAGGTTTTGCTATATGTTAGAAATGCAGTTGAAGGATCTAAACTGACAATTTCTGTACAGTACATGGTTTATATCACCAAAAGGATGCCATCCATTTCTCATAATGGTCAAATCAGTTTCACACAAATGAAGCTCGTAGTCTGTATGTATGGCTACATCTAAATGCAATAACGATTAAACATGAAATTAATGAGTGCAATACCCAAACTTACAATTGAATTGGTAGGATCTGACATGCATGGTGTGGGCTCCATAATGTTTAGGAACACAAACTTGTACGAAAAATTGGGCACCTCTAGTGTCCGTTTACTTTTCAGACCACACTGCTGCCAAACTGTCCCACTGACTGAACCATCATTGCTTTACCCTAAAAATGAAACCATTGTATAAAACAGAAAAAGGACCTACAATACTCATAGGTTTAAATCATCGTATTGTAAGGTCATAGTTTGCCTTGTTTAAAGTAATTTTATTTTTTTCTGTAGGTGAGAAGGGCGACAAAGGTGAGGGTCTACCTGGTCCCCCTGGACCCCCTGGACAACTCTCAGGCACTGACCGCACAGAGATCATCAAGCAGGTAATATGTGGCAACCTTCCCTCATTTAGCAAATCTCAGTGAGATCAGAGAGGCTATTGTCTTAGAAAGCTGAGTGTTGGAAATACTTTATCCTTTGTACCAAGAATTGATGGCAGTTGTGCTGCATGATGTTAAATCATGGTGCTGATAACCTTCACAGTAATGGCTGCAGTTACATGTATATCTCTGAAGATAACTCACTTTTCCACTTACAGCTACTGCTCACCCTTGATACCAAAAATGAAGGCTTTGGTCATGCTGATGGTGGCATCAATATATATGACACAAGTGGAGGTCTGGCATGGACTGGAGGTAAACACACACATTCACATAAGTCGTGCCCTTCAAGTGCCTTGCTGTGCATTGAGTTGTCTCACTTGTACAGTACTGTAATGAGACTGAGGCAGACACTTCATTTAGCATATCTAAAAATTTTATGATATCTCTTGAATTGGATCTAGCACCATTCATTATGTTGCTTAGTACACTGTATAATAGATCATTACCAAAGTTATAGTTGCACTTTGGGGAACATGATATCGCTGTGCATAAAGATTATCATACTTAATATGAAATGCTCTCTAAATACTGCTTGCATGAAAATCATGGCTACATCTGCTCGTCAGTTTTAGATTCAGGAAAAAAAAAAAATAGTGCATTGTATTAAGCTTCCAACTCATAGAATCCATCATCTATATCATAGTCACCACTGTACAGCATTGATTTACCGGTTCATAGCACAGAAACATTTGGAAAAGATGTATCAAGCTCAACACTCTTGAACTCTTTCAATGCAACCTGCATCCAACTGCCTTCGAGTACTGCATGACCCCCACAGGCTGGCCCAGAGCTTACATGCCACACACCCCTCACTCAGCAATGTGTGCGACATCGGAAAATGTTTCCATTCTTCTTTCTCCCCTTCCCTTAATAGTAACTGTATTGTTATGAAATTGCTACATGTTACAAATGAATAAATGATCTTCCTAATGAATGAAAAAAATGAAATGAAAAGAAATTACCATATTTTATAATTCACTCATTTATTCAATGCTGATTTCTCACAGACATACAGTATAAACATTTCGTCAATGTTTGTTTAGAATAAGTTGTAGAGCTTTTATTTGCAGTGATTTTCATTAAAAAAATGACACTTCTAGCTCTATCAGAAAGATTTTTATGGCATACAGAACAGAAATATCTTACAGTCTTTGACCACACCTGGCCGCTTTAGTGGCAGCTGGCGCAACATCGTAAAATGTTTCCAGTCATTTCATTCCCCTTCCCTTAATTGTAACTGTATTATTATGAAATTACTACATGTTATAAATGAAGAAATGATCATCCTAATGAAAGAAGAAAAAAGAAAAGAAAAAATTAATTACCACATTTTTTCCTACTCTCATTTATTCAGCGCTGATTTTTTAGAGATGTATAAACATTTCATCACTGCTTGTTGAATGCACTACAACTTTCTCTCAACAAACATTGACAAAACGTTTATATATCTGTGAGAAACAGTATTGAATAAATGAGTGAACGATACAATATGGTAATTTATTTTTTCTTCTCTTTTTGTTTTCATTCATTAGGATGATCATTTTTTCGTTTATAACATGTAGCAGTTTCATAACAATATATGTAGTTATAAATAAGGGCAGGGGATAAAGTTGACTGACGCAACTGATAATCGTGGTGAAAAAATTACCACGACCTATGTGGCTGGACACAACATGCGTTGAAGAAGTGCGAGTGGTTGGATTTTTTACCAAGCCCTCATGTATGAGAAGGTTAACATGAATTGCTCTGTAAACACTATATGCATTAAAATCATATCCACATCTGCCCTTCATTTTCAGATTCTGGGGAAAAAAAAAAATGCATGGAGTTAAGCTTCCATCCTATAGAAATCATCATTTGTACCATAGACAGCTCTGTAAAGAGTTGGTTTACAATGCAGAAAACCTTTGGAATTGTAGAAATGTTTGCACATGCAATATAAATAGGTCTGAAATGCAAATCATGGTACTTCATCGTCATTATGAGTAATGAACAGAATATTTTGGCAGTAGTTTGTTAAAGTTTATGCAAATTGGAACCATATTGTTATAGTGTAGTTGGCTGTGTATTAAGTACCAGTTTTCCAAATTATGGAATGTTAATTGTTTGTAACTACTCATAAATCAGATGTAAAGTATTGATTTTATACCTGTAAATTGTACAGTACTTCTCTGCTGCCTTCTCAAAAAAGCACTAGCTCTAAGCAACATAATCTCAGTATGGGTACATGACCATAACCCACAGAATGGAATGGTGCATTATCGTATTCCACAGACAGGAATGGGTACGCTACCGTAACCCACAGACGGCAATGGGTGCATTCCCATAACCGACAGACTGGAATTGTTTTACTGTATATGATTAAAGCACACTGCTTAACTAACCCACTTATACAGCACATATCTCTGTAAAATCTAACCTCATTTACTAAGGAGTAGACTGTAGCACCAGTCGAGCAGGGCAGTACTCCCAAGGTGGATGGAAGGCTGATGACAGGGAGAACTGGAGCTCCCGTTTCATCAACCCTCAGGACTTGTTCCTGACCATCCCCCTTTGCTGAACTTTTCAGTGTCTCAGTAACACAGAGAGTAGGCCAGCATGCTCTCCAATACAAGTGTCTCTAACTGTCAACACCAAACTACATACACACTACACTTTCGATTCAAAAATTGTAAAAAAAAATGGCGTGAACCATGCCTCGGAGTCCCTAGGGGGAGGGGGACCATAAATGCCCCAACCTTCTGCCCCTCTCCCGGTGACGACTCACGGAGCTGCCTGGAACCACTGTCTGACTCACTCCTTCATTTCTGTAACATTCGTGGCCTTTCCTCTAACTTTCGCTCTGTTGAGCACCACCTCTTCTCCTCTAAACCTCACCTTCTCTTTCTCTCTGAGACTCAGCTGTCTGAGGCAACTGACAGCAAACCCTTTTCTGTATCCTCCTACTTTCTCTATTCTCATTTCAAAGCCAAAGGTGGCTGTTGCGTATGTACGCAGTGATCTATCTTGCTCTCGTGTTCCTGAACATGATTCTTCTGAATTCTCTACTCTCTGGCTTCGGCTCTCTCCTGTCATTCTCTGACTAAATATATCTGTGCTTCTTACTTATCTCTTAATTCAACTGACTATCCAAAATTCTTTGACTATCTTACTTCTACGATGGAACACATTTTATCCATTTCTCCTTTCTCTGAAATCTCCATTCTAGGAGATTTCAATGTTCACCATCACCTTTGGCTCTCCTCTCCTTTCACTGTTCCACCTGGTGAACAAGCCTATATCTTTCCTATCCTTAATGACCTAGAGCAACTTGTACAGCACCCTACCCGTATCCCTGACTGCCTTGGAGAGAGTTCCAACATACTTGTCTTTTTCCTAACAACTAATCCTGCTCACACTGTTAATTTTTTTTCTCCGTTGGGCTCCTCTGATCATAACCTTATTACCTTAACCTGTCCTATCGCTCCGGTACGGCCTGTGGACCCTCCAAAGAAACGTCACCTGTGGAACTTTGGAGCTGCAGATTGGGAGGCCCTCAGGCAGTACTTCTTTGATTTTCCTTGGAATGATTATTGCTTCCATGGCCGGGAGCCATCTGAGTGTGCCTTGCGCATTATGGAGGTTATTCTCTCAGGGGTGGACGCATACATTCCTTTCTCATATCCTCTGACTAATGCAAGATAGCCTTGGTTTAATCACACTTGTTCTAATGCTGTCCGCAACAAGGAGAGGGCCTATAAAAGGTACCGGAGCCAACCCTCCCCTGAATCACACCTTTTTCATATTTCTGGCCGGAATCATGCTAAGACTGTTATTCGCTCTGCTAAAAACAATTTCATCTGTGCTAAATGTTCCCAACTCTCCAACTCAAATTCTTCTCGCTCCTTCTGGCACCTTGCCAAAAACCTTTCTAACAACTTTACCTCATCATCCTTCCCTCCTCTTTTCTACTTTGATGGCTCTGTAGCTATTTCTTCTACTTATAAAGCAGATCTCTTCGCTCAGACTTTCTCCTCCAATTCCACCCGAGACGATTCCGGTGCTATTCCTCCATCACTTCCCCCCTCTGACTTCCTCATGACTGACATTAAAATTTCTTCAGTTGATGTATTTTCTGTCATCACCGGCCTCAGTACTAACAAAGCATATGGGCCTGATGGAGTCCCTCCTGTTGTCCTCAAAAACTGTACTTCTGTGCTTACACCCTGCCTAGGTAAACTCCTTTGTCTATCAACTTGTACCTTTCCCTCTTGCTGGGAGTTTGCTCTCATTCAGCCAGTCCCAAAGAAGGGTGACCATTCCCAACCCTCTAACTATCATCCAATTTCTTTAATATCCTGTGTCTCAAAAGTTTTCGAGTCAGTTCTTAACAGAAAAATCTTAAAGCATCTTTCCTGTCACAACCTTGTTTCTGATTGTCAGTATGGGTTCTGTCAGGAATGCTCCACTGGTGATCTTCTCACCTGCCTTTCAGACTCCTGGTCATCCTCCTTTCGGGACTTTGGTGAAAGCTTTGCCATTGCACTTGACATCTCAGAGGCTTTCGATCGAGTCTGGCATAAATCTTTAATTTCCAAACTGCCCTCTTACGGTTTCTATCCTTCTACCTCTGCCTTGATCTCTAGCTTCCATTCTGGTCGTTCTATAGCCGCTGTTGTAGATGGCCATTGTTCTTCTCCTAGACCTGTCAACAGTGGTGTTCCTCAGGGCTCTGTACTATCACCAACTCTCTTCATTTTATTCATCAATGACCTTCGAAGCTGTACATCTAACCTTATCCACTCATATGCTGATGATTTCACCCTTCACCTTTCCATTCGCTTTTCACAACGTCCATCTCAGCAGTTACTTCAACAAAAAAGGGATGAGGCTATGGCACACCTAATGTCTGACTTGGCTCGTATCTCTGGCTGGGGTAAAAATAATCTTGTTATTTTTAATGCATCAAAAACTCAGTTCTTATATTTATCAACCTGGCAAAATCTTCCTCAGGATTACCAACTACAGTAATGTTTAATAATGTCTAGCTCAGTCCTGCATCATCCTTGAACATGCTAGGGGTTTCATTCTCTCAGGATTTGTCTTGGAAAGAACATGTTACATCTCTTGTGAAATCTGCTTCCAAGAGATTAGGTATGCTAAGCCGATTCCGAACTTTCTTTACCCCTGCACAGTTGTTGACCTTGTACATGGGTTTTATTCAACCGTGTATGGAGTACAACTCTCTTGTGTGGGGAGGCTTTCCACATGCAGCTCTTCTCAATAGGGTGGAGTCAAAAGCTTTTCGTCTCATTAACTCTCATCCTCTTACTGATTCCCTTCAACCTTTGTCTCTTCGCCGCACTATTGCATCTTTATCTCTCTTCTATCGCCACTTCAACGGTCACTGTTCCTCTGAACTGTCTGCTTGCATCCCTCCACCTCTACGACGGGCACGTAGTACCCGTCTAGCAACAAACTCTCATCCCTTTTCTGTCCAACTCTCTAATGCAAGAGTTAACCATTACTCCCAGTCCTTCATTTATGCAACTGGCCAACTCTGGAACTGTCTTCCTCTGTCTGTATTCCCTACTTCCTATGATCTCCAGTCTTTCAAACGCAGTGTGTCCAGGCATATCGAAATGAACGGATCTTGAATTTGGCTCTCTTTTGTATTGTTTTTGCTTTTTCTTGGAGGGAACAGTATGTGGGCCCATGGCCTTTGGTTCCTTCTTCCTTGCATTAAAAAAAAAAAAAAAAGGGTGAATCACTCTTGTAAAGAGGATTTATCTGGTACAAATGTGTGTATATCTTTTGCACCCTTCTTTTGTGTAACTATTTACCCAAAAAGATAGCTTCAAACTTCTTCAGGGTGACAGCCAATTGAGAAGGGATCCTGAAAGACATTTCATTCTAAAAGATCATCGTGACATTATGGACAAGCATTTTCAGGGATAATGATTGCTTTCATTTCCCAAGTGCAAAGAAAGAATGCATTTTGCATCACACATTGTTTTACAGATATTTAAATAAAGCAAAAATTCTCACTGTTCTGATAAGTGACTAGATCCGTATCCATATATAGATCATTACAGTACTGTATATGGGTCTTTCTGGATTATTTGGATTTGCTGCCTAGTTCTTAAGGAGCAGTTTTTAAGGGACTAATCAGTATAAATTCTTAGACATTAATATGTGCAGAATGAGGAAACTACTGTAATATGCCGTAAATAGTGGGTAGAGAGCTCCATCAGATTGCCTTGACTTTTTCACAACCTTATCAGAACACATTTTTTTATTGCTATCACTGACTTTGTTAACTTGAAAGCAGCACAGTATTAATCTGTTTCTATCCATCCATCCATCCATCCTTTTTTGGCCTATCAGAAGCTTAGTGGTCAGTGGCAAGGCTACTCATTCCAGACTAGGCACTAACAAATGGATGTGAGACTGTGGTGTGGCATGAATGAAAAGTCAAGACATAGAGAGGGGACAAGATAATAATATGACACATAAAAGGTGTGTAGTAAAAAATGTGTTGACATGAGAGTCCAGAAGTGTGTTTAGGTGGTGGAGAGAATAGGTGTAGGGTACACAATATCTGAATCTGTCTAAAGGTGGGAGGCAGAGTAGGCCAAGAAGGAGGTGTCTAGTAGATTAATCTAGGAGCAGAAAGTTACAATTTTGTTTTGTGTTAGTTTTGATCAAAGGATCAAACAAATACTGAAACAGAATTGTGGAAGTGCTGAAGATATAATCAGACTGGGATACAAGTTTATGTCAAAGAATTAACAGAGTCTCATTCTGTCTTTAAGAAATTTGTTTGTCCCCAGATTCTTTGTGTAATAACTATTGAGAGGCCTGTGACCAAATTTTAGGTAAAGATCTGCTATTAGTTGAGTACATCTTGGACACATACAGTTAAAGTCAGATGAGAAAATTGGAAGACAGTGCTCTTCACCACAAGAAGCAAAGAAAATTTAATAGTGCAGAGTGCCCTGTAACTGATAAGCAAATGTGCTACTGGAGTGGTATGCCAGGAGATCCTTATCCAGGGATGTTGGTAGATGATGGGAACAATATATGTTACCAGGAAGTTATAAGGTGCATACATTAAAATGAGTTTTTCACATGTAAATTTCATCAGTTTTTGGTGTAAAAGGAGTCTTCCTGACCTCTTCCAAGCACCTTTGGATGGGACAGATTACTAAATCCTTCCTGGAGAGTATCCCCTGTAAATCAAGATAGAGAGAAGAGGCTTCCTGGCATTCTCCTCAACATGAAAGAAAGGGAAGGGTGACCAAATCAAAGCACAACACTATAAATAGGTGAAAATATACAAGGGGTCAAAAGTGATGCAACAGTTACTAATTAAAGATTGTGGAATGCTGATACTGAGGTTAAAACATATTTGGAAAAAAGTTTCCTAGCCATTCTCCGGCTTCCTGGTGAAAATACCACTTGTTTACTCAGCCTTTCAAGGTATTGAGGTATGTGCCTTTGATGCCATTCAGTCAAGATTGCCACGTTGTGGGTGAGAAAGAAACTTCCCATGATTGGCTCCAGCAAGTGATGGAAAATTGAAAAAGCAAGTTTTTGTGTCATGCATTCCTCATTTCATACACTTCTTGGTCATATGGAAGTCTAAGTCTAATATGGATCCTTACTTTCTGTTGTTTTGCAGTAAAAGGTATTGTCATCCATGCATGCTAGCTAGTAGGTGCTTTGAAGTCCCATCCAGAAAAGAAAGTTTAGTTCAACATTAGCTAATATTATATGCTGCAGGTTTATTTCACATAATTAAATCATCAGTACTGAAGCTGAAAGAATTAAATTCAGGGAGAAAATTGACAGATCCAATTGGAGAAATGGCATCTTCATTGCTCTAATATCATTTATGTGTTCCATTTGTGAGGCGACCTATGCTCAGTTATGATAGTTGACTTTAAGTTAGTATGTAGCCATCATTGCAGTGTCATGCTTGATAGTTACAGCCTGCCTTGTCTGCATCCTGCTTTCATAGAAGCTTTAAAAATATTTTTCTATTGTTTAAGTGTCTTTTATGCATCATAAAATGAAGATGATGTAATACAGATGGATATTACAACATCTGTGTCTTATACCAGCCATTGGTTAGCCATGACAAATAATGGGCATTTTGTTAGCATTGAATGTTTCCTGCATCAGACATTAGATACTTAAATCAGTAAGCAATTTTAACAGCTTTAAATGTTCCCTCATTCCTCCCCTCTCCCCTCGTGATGCATTTGTCGCAACAGTGAGTGATGACGAGGACTTAGTGAACACTGAGGAAGGTTCAGGAGTGCTTCTTTACCATCCCTTCCATCCAAGTAAGCAGATGGACCACTCAGATTTTCTTTAGCATTATCCATTTTACCTATTTAGCACTAATTTTGTGGGACCGTAATAGTTTTTAGAGCATTTTTGTTAGTGGTGTGCTTTATCATATAACACAACATCATTAACTGTGATCTAATGGCTCATAGCAGAAAAATAGTGTTGCAAGTGAGACAGTTTCAGTGTGATTCATGCCTCATTTCACTATAATGTCTGCCATTTCGTGAATAACATCTGACACTACAGAGGAAGGGCGAGGTCTGCGTGGCCCTCCTGGCCCCCCAGGACCCCGGGGACCACAGGGAATAGAGGGAATACAAGGACTGATGGGCCCCCCGGGAGAACATGGGGAATCAGGAACTCCTGGACTCCCTGGACTTCCTGGACAAAAGGTAGCAGATTTGAAAAAACTTTAGATCTCATGTTGGTGTATGCAATAAGCTAGATTTTTAGCATAATGTATAACACAGTCTAGAGTACTATAGTACTGTAAGGCTGTTGGGGTTGTGTATGACATAAGAATTCATGGATTGCTGAGATACAGTTCAGTGTACTATGTGTTAAGCTCTGATTTTGTGCTATGGTTTTGCAAATTTGCTTTGAGATTTTAAATAGTTTTTGTTTATTTTAAGTACAAGAAACATACCTAATTTATGTAATTGAACTTTGACTATTGCTGGACTGTTTTGTTCAGCTTATGCACTGTGTCATACTCCAGGAGTGTAGACAGTCTTACAGTAAAGTTGTTTTTAGTCCTAATGTCATGTGAGTAGGGACCCTTTAATGCTGAGGAATTACTTAAGTTCATTATACTAATGGTCTGTATATGGTTTAATGTTTGTTGTAGGGTGAATTAGGGCAGCCAGGGAGCCCTGGCCTACGTGGTGCAGTGGGACCTACTGGGCCACGAGGGGTAAAGGGTGAAAGAGGCATTCCTGGCACACCCGGCCAGGTGACAACCCTTGTGTTGCCTGATGGGACCAATGTCACTGTAGTTAAGGTTAGTTAGAGGTTAGAGGGCACTTCTTTCAGGTATCTGATTGACTAAAATTTCAGAGACAGTAAAGTATTGTATGTAATCACTAAATTACTTCTGTCTGTTGGTAGTTATATCTCGAAGGTTTCATAAGTGTAGTTAACCAAATATTTACTTGGGTTACACCACCAGAATGTTAGTGATACTGAAGGAATCGGTACTTTCATACTCACACGCAAAAAGATTCATGATTTTTTCCTTCAGAGGCCACTGCAGCACTAGGATGGACTTTATCCTTTGGCCATTGCTTGTTTTGGAAAGGATGAGAAACAGAGATACTCATAAAAGCTTTGCAATCATATGTACATCCTGTTAGTATTACACATACAGTAGTTTGCTATAGCAGCAGTTCTTTTCAGTAGAATACTATATTGTACAGTATATTTTTGGTGTTTGACTACCAGCACTCATTCATACATATATACATACATCATCTAATCTCATAATTGTACCAAATACATTTTGTATTATGTATATACTGTACTGTTATTGTAATTAGTGTGCTTACTTGTATGCCAGATTTGTTGAACTCTTACTCATAGTGGCTGCCTGAAATATCAAGGTACAGTGTACAGGGCTCATGGCCATTGTTTTACAGGGGAACAAGGGTGATCGGGGCAAGAGAGGAAAGAGGGGCAAGCGGGGACCTCCAGGGCCTCCTGGACCCACAGGGGACCTTGGCCTCCCAGGATGGCCGGTGAGTCAGATTAGATCGTACTCAGGTGAAACGAAATTTTGGTAACTAGATATAATAAGCACTTTTGATGGTTGTCTAATATGATTTTTAATTACTAGGAAATTAAAACTTTCTAAATTAAGTATGATTACCAAAAAATAGAGGTTTGAATGTTATTTGATGTGTCAAATATGAGATACTTCACTTCCTATACGTGAGGCATAAATAATACGTTTGACTATGATATACAACATTTCTACCCCTGCATGTCTGGTGATCTCTCTAGAATGTTACAACTGTGAGTACAAATAAAACCTGCCACTATATAATGTGTTAAGTCATGCTCATGTTTATGTATTTTCTTTGCTGTAGTTCAGTCACTCATTCTACTAGATACAGTGAACTCAATTATCTGTTGTAATTCAGCCAAGCCCTATGTCAAATAAAGTGAAATGACGGATATTGCATAGTACTCCCCCTCCCCATTGGCCGGTTGGCTACTGTGTACAAACCGGTTGCTTTGCCTCACATCCTGATATTGCATGGAACTGCTGGTTATTTCCCTTTATGGCACTGGATGTTGCATAATTTTGCCAGATATTGCTTTAATAGAGTTGAACCAACAGTGCCGGATATTGCATTGGGCTGAGTATTACGACAACGGATAGTTGAGAGTTTACTTGTACTGTATACTGATATTGCATTCATTTTGTGAAAGTAATTGTAACCATTAATTATCATTTTTGTGCATGTCTGCCAGTGGCATGGTGTGACAGTAAATGAAGATTAAGAGTAATGTGATAGTTATGGAGAGAGGTAATGACTTACAGCATGATAAGCTGGTAAATGGTGAGAGGTTTGAATTGATGGAAGAGTTTAAATAGCTCTGGACAATAACTGAAAGATATAATGTAAATGTGCCAAGGAGGTGGAACGTAGAGTGGCTTGAGGAAGAAACATGACTGGTGCTGTGAAGGGCTTGATACAAATGAGGGCTGAGTATGAAGATTGCAGGAGGATTTATGAAAGTTTTTTTTATGCCTGCTTTTCAGTGCTACAGTACAGTATATACATTCATGGGATTTTGGTGTGGCATGAAATTAGCAGTAGAAATTAGATAGATTTGGAATATTAGTGAAACACTTATTTTAGACAAGATGAGAAACAGAAATACTGTATTCTTAAATGATGTGGAGTTAGAAAGCCTGTTTATAAAATTGGGAAGAGAGTATTCTTGAATGGTATGATCGTAACCAGAGAATGTATGTAAACAGAATGGTGAAAAGAGTGTCAGTAAATGAGTTTGAACATGGGAGGAGTCATAGTAGGCTGGGAGGAGGAAGCATGGATATGGTGAATGAGTATGAGGAAAAGTTGAGGAACCCAAGATTGATGGGATTGAGGCAAGCGAGTGGTGTGTATACAGAAGTGGACATGATATGGGTTATTCTTCATTTTTTTTTTTTACTTGGAAAGCAACTGAATGACTATTAGACAAGTGTATATGAAGTGCACATACATCCAAAAGGGGGGGAAAAATACAAAGAAATGTGTGTTGTTGGTTTTTGCATGTGTGATGGAACCAGGATTTCGAGAGATGGTTTGGATGATGTGTGAATAATTGTGTGGCCCATTTCTGTGGTTATTCTTTTGTAAGTTTGTTCATCTTTTATGTTTTCTAGTTTTTTGTTCCTGGAAGCTGCCTCATTCAGTCTTTGAGGTGGGAATTGAGTATGTGATGATGGTTGTGAATTTTGGTGTACAATTTTGCAATACCTTTATTAATTTTTTTATGGATTATATTTTTTATGAATTTCTGCTTTCTAAGATTTGCTGCACAGCTGTACTTATTACATTATTATTTCAATTACCAGGGGGTGAGTGGGCGTCCTGGCCCACCAGGTCCCCCAGGGGTGAGTGTAAAGGGTGAGCCAGGTCTGCCAGGTCCACCAGGCCCACCTGGACCACCAGCCCCTTCTGGACCCACAAGTCCTCCTACAGAAGGAAGTTTCCTCAGTGGCATCATGGCAAGTCTTAACTCACTGTTCAGGCCATATCATTCATATTACCTCAGTGTCTTGGTAGATTTTGAAGAACAATACACATTTACATGTTTTGTATATTATTGTAATATGAGCTTGCTGAATAAAATGTTAGTGAATTTGGTGTTGACAGGGCAGCAGCAGCTCTGATGTATCCCAAGGTCACACCACAACTGCCCCAGTGCGTGAGGGTCCACCAGGCCCCCCAGGGCTGCCGGGACCACCTGGACCTCCAGGAGAACCAGGACCCCCTGGTATCCCTGGCACTCCAGGTTCTCCAGGACCTCCAGGCAGCTCACCAAGTGAAGACAACCAGATGTACATTCCTGTGCCAGGACCTCCAGGACCCAGAGGGCCACAGGTAACCACTTTATTATGTTACATAAACAACACAGTCCCATCATCACCACATGGATCAGATAAAAATTGCATTGGGTGGCTGAGGACACTATGTTGGAGTGAAGAGTGATGTATAGTGATATGCAAGTGCACTAGAATCTAAGGTCACTCCAATGGCTTTGTCAGGGACCACAGGGACCACCAGGCCTCACAGTAGAAGGACCACGAGGACCCAAGGGATCCCCTGGGTCACCAGGGCATGGTCTTCCTGGTGAACCTGGACCCCCAGGACCCCCAGGGCAACCTGGCTTTGGACCTCGGGGTGAGTCATTGTGTTGTGAATCCAGCTTTTGTCACACTTTCCAATTTACAGAAACATCATACCACTTGGTATGCTTCCTACTCTGTATAATGGCTATTAATTCAATAATCCATGAACCTCTTTACTTATGATAATGTATTTTTTGTTTCATTCTTACTGTTTTCAGAGTAATTTATGCAGTTGCAAGGAAACTTTTGGAACTGCAGGGGTAGATATAGCCTTGATTAATCTGTTCAGTGCAAGAGGTCTTTTTTTCCTTGAATAAAATCATTTGAAGGTAGCATGACTAAAATAAAATACATCATTAGATTGAAGGGGTTATGCAGAGTACAATACACATATTTCTTTAGTATTGCTTTTTGTCTGTTGTCCACAGTACTTTGCTACAGTAAGCTGCTAAAACTAGATGCTTTTTAATGATATTGCTGAATATTTTTTGTTAGAATTTTGTCTTGATTGTACTGCTAATAGTAATAAGCTATCCTGTTGGTAATGCAGATGATTTTTATACACTTATTTTCCCCATCTGTGTAACTGCATTGTGATTTTTAACGATTGAGATTTCAAGTGTATGTTTCGTTGCTAGTCAGTCATTTCTCCCAGGTTTCTCCTTCAAGCCCAGACTATCTTCTCTATTAATTTGTTGTACTTCCTTTGCTGCCCATTGTTTGACTAACCAATTTCCAGTGGGTCAGCCGCAACTTTGTGTCTCACCACCGTCTTTTAACCAACAGAAGGCAGTTACGGTGGAATAGAAAAGCTTAAGCAAATGACCGGACTCCTTGGAAACAGAGGTTGTGTATCCAGTTTGCTTTTGTCATCTTTAATGCTTTTTCTTTGTCAAAAGATTTTGCTGATGTAACTTGTGTTTTATGTAATTAACCCTCTTCAGCATACTGATGCTTTTATAATTATGTTTTGTTACCCTCACATGATTTTATGCAGCCAAGGTGAGACCTCTTTTAGGGGTGGGATTGTTAACCCATATAACAGTATGATGCCCTTATCATATACAGCATTCATGTTAAAGCCATATCACGATATCCAGCTTGCAGGAAAACTTCTTTCAATGAAGAGTTGGGTTTGAGGAATTATTTGTGCCCAGTAATTACCTGTACCTCTTGTACATCTGAGTGGGTTCAACTTGACCTTTGTCATTTTGTCAGTTGCTCTTGCCCTCAAAATTTTTTAAAATAGAAAAAAGCATTAGGAACAATGGTTCATTGCATTCACATAAATCCCAACAGTAATAAAAAATCTCATCATGGACTGTTATTATTGCATGGTAGTGTCATTATAATCTGTTAAAAATAATTTTAGCCTTTTACTTAATAATTTTATTGTATGTGGATTGTACTGTAAGAGTGTGGATGTGACTTGCACAATATCTTTACACACTGTGTGGTGCTGATGAGGACTCTACACATGGTTGCACTGTGCACACTGGGTAGAGCAAAACAGTTGTGGTGTCCACTTACACATGATGACACTGTGCACAATGGGTAGAGCTAAACAGGTGTGGTGTCCACTTATACATGATGGCACTGTGCACACTGGGTAGTGATAATCAGCTATGGTGTCCATTCACACATGGTGGCACTGTTCACAGTGGGTAGAGCTAAGTGTATTTCCCTGCACCTCACCATAGGGAAGGACTGGTCTGAGCCTCATGAGGCACTGTTTACCACAAGGGGGCACTGGTTCCCTGCCTGATGTACTGGTATATACTGTACTTTACCAACAGAATGGCCCCCCTAGAAGCATTTGCTTACCTTTGGTCAGTGGATCCACTCAGCCAGACAGATTGGGGTTAAGCACCATCAACTGCAACACCACACTGTGTTTTCATTCATTTGTTACTGCATATATGCAGAACCTGCTAATGTCTTCTGGCTACCATTAATAGTCTCTCATTAGTTTCTCTAATCTTTCTCTCCCACCCCTCCTTACACCTTATCCAGGTCCCCCTGGACGACCAGGAAAAGATGGGATGCCTGGGTTTGGTTTGGGTGGTGGCTCCATCCGGGGGGCCATCACTTTCCCTTCCAAGACTGCCATGCTGAAGGTCAGAATACTTCCAGTGTCATTTAAGACCAGCATTGCTACTTGCAAATTAAGATTTGTTACTGTTAGTTGTCTTGGAAAAGAGAAAGAAGTGACTAGATTCAATTCAAGAAGTGAGTTCAGTTGAAAGAGGTGAATGTTTTAAAAATCAACACATGAAGAGACTGATGAAGAGACAAAAAAAGAGAAGTGAATGATGATATTTGATGATAATGTAAACTACTCTGAAAATATACTTTGGAATGAGGTGGGAGAATTTAAGAAGGAAGGTGGAAAATTGTGTGAAAGTGTGAGGAATGAAAGTAGGAGAAAACTGACAAATGAAATGAAGCAAGGAGCTGGTTCATTGAATATTTTGAAAGGCTAATGAATGAGAATGGTGAAGCCAAAGTTGCAACAAATGTGATTAGTTGTGGTGGTGATGCATAAAAGAGCTGGAGCAAGGAAGTCTGTGGACAATAGCACTGAAGAAAGTGCTTAGATGGTTTGGTCATATGGAGAATGGGCATAACAAGAATAGTGAAAATGATGTATCTGAGTAAGTCTGAAGATGGGAGGAGGCATTGTAAGCCAAGAAGAAGGTGAATCAATATACAGTAGTAAATAAGTCTGTAAGAAGGCATGGAGGTTGAGGCTAGGTTACTGACAAGGTTGAACTGGTTGGAAGAATTTTGTATGGAGGAGTGTATCGCAAGGGCTTGACACCCCCAATTTTTCCCAGTGTATTGACTCTAGGTGTTAGATAATGTAAAGCATATAAGTGATGGAAGTTATGCCTGTGAAGTGGAGTCAGGATTCAGGGAACTTGAATGCTGTGCAAATGAAAGTGTGGCCTATGTTAATTGACCATGTTGTTGATTAGTTCTCACTTTGTCGGTTGAATGATGCTGGTGAAATTTTTTGTTACCTGCAGTGCATAATACCAGTGCACAACATGGTAATCCTCCATGATGCTTTTCTGTTAACTGCATTATTAAATTCTAAAATTTAGTGATTGTTCTGTATGTCACTTGGCATCTGCAGATAAGCCATACATTAATGTTAATAAATTATGTTTAAAATTTTAGCAAAAAAAAAAAATCTTCTCTAGTTCAAGATACCAATCTGTATAGTAATTTGATATGATACTGCACTGGTTTTATCCCTTGTTATATGTAGTATTGTTTCCTGAGTTGCAGATGAGTGAGATGTCGCTGGTGGGAACCTTAGCGTTCTTGCTGGATGAGGAAAGTTTGTTAGTGCGGATCAGTACTGGGTGGCAGTATGTTGCGGTGAGTCCTGATAACACACTAGCACTTTGACTCTGACATACTAAAACTTTGACAATGGATGATTTATCAGTTTATCCCTTCAGATTGCTAACACTTAAGTTAAATTTCATTGTATAGGTTGCTTTTAGTTTTGTGAGGATGCTAGTGAATTTAGAAGTCCTTAATGACATGTCTTATTAAAGTGGTATTATGTGCATAGTCTGTGATGGATGAGCATATGATGATGCATATTTTAAATGTCAGATTTAGCCATTTAATTAGATGTTTTACATTCATTCTACATAGAGTGTACTTGTGTCAGAGATATTTTTCCTACATCCTTCCTTCAGTGTGCAGTCTTTCATATTTCATCAAATATGAGTGCCATCAAATTCTTTAGATAGTGTGAATATTAAGGATGAAAGAAGATGTTGAAGTGCAGGAAAGAGTACAGCAGGGAAGGAGGGTTGGGGGCACATTGAGGGTAGTGAAAAGGAATATAGAAGTTAGCATAGATGTTTCCTCTATTAGTCATTGCATTTTAGTATTATGATCCCCACTCTAACATACAGAAGTGAAGTTTTGACTCAGTTGGAAGTAAAGTGAAGACTAAGAGTAAAGGATGAGTTATTTGAGAGGAGCACTTGGAGATACATGGAGAAATGAAAAAACACACAAGGAAGTTTAAGAAATGTTGTGGCATTGACGTGGGTGTGCTGAAAACTGTTGGGGCGAGTACACCAAGATGGTTTGGCCATGTGGAGAGAATGGGGAATGAGAGATTGACTGGGAGAGGGGATGTTAGTGAGGAGGAAGAGTAGAGAGGTAGGGGGAAACCAAGGATGATATTGGTGTGGTGGAGAGGTATATTGGTGAGTGTGATATATGTTGGAGAGAGAGCAGCCTGATGGTGGCAGACAGGGTGACAGGGCAGCAATTCACATGTGGTCACTCACTCTGGGGTGAAAGCATCTGGCTATAGATAGGTAGATCTCCATATTGGTTATAAGAAATTATTTCCCGTACCAAATATAATATGACATTCTGATGGACAGCTTTTTTCACTTGCATCCTTTAAGTATTGTAGTAGTTACTGTTAGTGGTATGTGAAAAATTTACCTTTGATTTCTATCACATTTGTCCATCCATCCATCCTCCAATCTTACATTGCCCCATAAGGAGCATAGGAGCCCGGGGCTAGGCATTGGTCCTGACATTTGAGATGAGAATGACCAGCCTCACTCATCCCTGAGTGGTATAATATGAGCGATAAACCCCAACCACCCCTTGAATATAAACCTTCACTGGCTAAGACCGACTGGAGCACCATAATTACCCACTAAACCACCAGGCACCATAATTTGGTTGTATGGTTACCACCCAGCCTAGTAAATGGTTTCCTGGTGTACAGGAAACCATTTGGCTTGTCACTCAGTGTAGAGTCACCCATAGGCAGAAGGAAGAGGAAAGAATGAAGGAAAGAAAAATGGAAGAGGGAGTGTAAAGTCACCCATAGGCTGAAGGACGAGGAAAGAATGAGGTAAAGAAAGACAGAAGAGGAAGGAAGAAAGGAGGAGAGCAAAGGGCAGACACCCGAGAGCAGCACTACATCGAGTGAGTGGATCGTGAGCGCCCCCACCTACCACAATCTATTCAATGAAAATATTGAACTATAATTTAATTAGTGGAAAGAATATGTAGTAGACTGTTAGGAACATGATATGGCAATACTGTATTGTGAAAATGTATAAAAGTGAAACAATTGAGTTATCTGAGAGGAATGTGTGGAGATACTTGGAGAGATGAACAAACAAATGGTCTTTATGTGGATGTACAGTACTTAAAAGTGTTAAGAGGAGTACTCTGAGATGGTTTGGTCAACTTGAGCAAGTGGAGATTGAGTGATTGAATAGGAGTGTATGAATGAGATGGTGGGAGAGAGGTGTAGAGGGAGGCCAGGAATGGTGTGGAGGGGCAGGGTGCAGAGTTACATAGATGAGAGTAGTGTGAAGGTGGGCTACTGACAGAGGACAGGGTGATGTGGAGGTGATTAACCATCCCCTCTGGAAGTAAGGGGTCTGGCTGTAGATAGATAATTAGATAGATGAAGAGCATATGAAGTTAAGTACAGTACAGTAGTGATAGCTGTAAAGTGCCTTGTTCATGTATGGTATCATATCAGATCATCTGCATTATTAATGTAATGAGAATACAGTGGAGTTCATAATCTCTCACTCGTCTTGCAGCTTGGCTCTGTTGTGCCTCTTCCTCCACGTAGCACTCGGCCACCTACCACCACAACCACCACCACCACTACAACCACCACCACTACAACCACCACCACACCCAGCACCACCATTCAGGCCACTGCCCCAGCACCTGCCTCAGCCCTGCCACCCAACAGAGTGCCCGGCCCCCCACCATTACAAGTGGACTCACGGCACAATACTGTGGATGGACCAAGGGTGAGATGAGTGTGGTTCACCATGTTGTCAGCAGCACCTCATTCTTTCTGCCCACCTATTGTATTTCACATCTCACACATGATGACACTGTGGCAGTTTGCTGTGTATTGGTGTATCTGTCTTACCAGTTCGTTGCCAGATGCTGTATCCCATAGTTCATATGGGGTGACTGTGGCAGATGAACCTCCAGTCTCCTCTGTCACTGCACTGGATGATCCTTTTTTCACATAAAATTTGAATACAGTAATGAATAATTTTCCTTCAGAGAGAGTGCCAATTGCCTTTAGATATATTTCAGTTCTGCAGAATAGGAGGAAGCCACATAAAGTACACAAAAATATATCTTGTAGTTACATCACAGAATATTATCATTTACCAAACAAATGTCCCGAAGAGATTTTAATAAAGCTCCAGAAGAAGCTTACATTAAGTGAGTTTGAGTTATTCTAATGAGTGATTTTTATGACAGTTGAAGAACCTTGAGAAAAGGTTATTTTTTGTATTTATGTTTGTACACAATAATCAGTACTTGCATTTAGCTCATGTAGATGGCCCATTTGCCTTCATACAGTGATACATATGTACATTACTCACTGATACACCTATCACCCACTGCCCATAATGTAATCAGAAAGATGTCTCAGACAGGACTTGTTTAGTTAGCAGGTGGTACTAATTCATGGAGAGTAGTGACACTGATATACTAAAATTGAATATCCAGACTGGCCATCAAGTCAGTGCTGGGATATGAACCCAGAATCATGAGATTACCAGTTCATTGCCTTACAACTGACCCAAACCTTCTCCAACAGCCACAACATTCCCATTAATAAGTCTTATGTATTTCATGTCTTTCCTCAAGGGGGAGCTAACCAAGGTGAGGAATATGAAATAGGAAATTATTATAAAGGATTGGAGCCAGCAGATCCAGTGTTTGGCCCATGGCCATAGATTAACGCTGCTTATGTGAGCAGGATAATAGGTAGGATTCAGGTGGGGAAGGCAGCAGGTGTGTCTGGGTTGACTGCTGAAGTGCTGAAAGCCTCAGATGATATAGGAGTGGGATTAGTTACTGACTTGATAAATACGATTACAGTATACAGTAAGGTTCCAGGTTATGTCAGTGTTCCGTTCCTGAGACATGACATAAGTCGATTTTGTATGTAACTTGAGTTTCTGACTGTACGTTGTACATTTATATCTTACGTCAACACATTGATTACATCAACGCATATGTGGACTTTTTGACCATGCATTGTATACTTTATTCAGTATATAATACTCTTATGATAATAGGTATGTATATGAACCACAAACTTTTGAACATATGATTTTTTCTGATTAAAAAATGTGTTGTATTCCTAGTATGCCATGTCACCACTCAAGAGCCTCTCATAATTAACAGTCATGGTGGTACCAGTACTTGTTGTCATTGTCATGGCAATGGCGGTGGTAGCTGCGTTAGGTCACTGCTTCCTCACTCTTCCATTTTCTTCACACATGTGCACACTGTCAACACACATTTTATTCCTTAACACACTGTCATTACCTTGAGATTGACGTAAGTTGAGAGTGACTTGACCTTACTGTATATGAGTGCATTGTTGCAGATGATTGGCTGAAGAGTGTAATTATAAATGTGTACAAGGGGAAGAGTGATGCCCTGGAAAGAGGAAGTTATAGAGGCATAAAGCTTTTCGACCAGATAAAGAACATTATGGAGGGCGTTCTAGAAGGTATGATTGGAGAAAGAGCATATACTGTATTGATGAGATGCAGTTTGGGTTTATGCCAGGCAAAGGGACCACTGATGCCATATTCATTGTTCAACAGCATCAGGAAAATATGTAGGAAAGAAATGGGATCTGTGCTTTGTTTCTGTTGATTTGGAGAAGACCTTTGACAGAGACCATGGGAAAGTGGTGAAATGGGTAATGAGAAAGCTTGGTAATGAGGAGTTGCTGGTTAGGGTGGTTATGGCTATGTATGTAAGCACCCAGATAAGGGTGAATGGAAAGTTGAGTGATGAGTTTTCCATGAATGTTGGTGTGCATCAAGGGTCAGTCTTGAACTCTGTATTGTTTATCATGATATTTGAAGCCCTCTCATGAGACTTAAGAAATGGACTCCCATGGCAGATGTTATATGCCAATGATTTGGTGTTGATTGCAGAGAATGAAAGGGAGGCAGAGAAAAGAATTAGGAAGTGGAGAGATGGTATGGGGGCACAAGGGCATAAGAGTAAATACAGATAAAACAAAAGTGATGGTATCTAGGGGGGCTGGTGGCAGTACTGATAAAGAAGAGGGAGAGTGGCCATGTTTGATTGCCACGAGGGCGTGGGAGGTAATTCCATCTTGTGCAGTGTTTGTGAAAAATGGGTGCATAAGAGATGTAATGGTACTAGAGGTAGACTGTGAGATAATGATTTCACATGTGTGTTGGGGAGAGCATGTGGAGATTGTCAGGTGTGAAAGGATTAATCTTTCTGGTGAGTCTCTTGAGTATGCGGAAGAGTTTTGTTATTTGGGAGCCATGTTATGTGCTGGAGGTGAGGCTGGAGCTAGAGTGGCTAAAGTGAGGAGTGGTTGGAAGAAGTTCAGGGAGCTGTTGCCTCTCCTGACATTGAAAGGGCTCACCCCCCATGCTAAGGGATCTTTGTATGTGGCATGTGTTAGGAGTGTGATGCTGTATGGCAGTGAGACCTGGGCAGTAAAAGAGGAGGATGTTCACAGGCTCAAACATACAGAAATGACAATGATTAGGAGGATGTGCATTGTGTCCTTGAATGTGAGGCCTGAGGGGGCTAGGTTTACGATGGAGGAGTTGAGTGGTAGGGTGGGACTGGAGTGTATTGATGGTGTCATGAGGAGAGGTAGATTGAGATGGTTTGGGCATGTGGAGAGGATGGGGGATGATAATTGAGCATAGAAAGTGAGAAGTGTTAACATTAGGGCTAGGGCTGCGGAAGGCAGACCGAAAAAGACCTAGGACAAAGTTATTGAATGTGACATCAGGGATAAGGGACTGAATAGGGAAGTCGCTGGAGATCGAGCAGCATGGAGAGCCACCATTAGGTGACCAAGGCTGACGCATGCGTGTTAGAGCCTTAAAACAAAACAAACAAAATAACAGATAACAAGTGTGAGGATTCTTTGCACTATGTACTGATAACTTTGAATTCAAAATAATTTCATATCAACATACATTTGAATAAATTCTGTAAAACAGGATTCTGTGTAATTAAAAACCCGCTTTACTTTCACAGGAGGCTGTAAGGGCAGTTAGGAGCAGTGCATTCATGCTTACAAGTATTTTTCCTCTGGGGTGGGGGATTCATTTAGGCCACCCATTTATTTAAGTTAAACAATGCTTCTGTTTCACTGGGTTTGCAAAGTTTCTTTGATACCTAAGGTAATGCAAAGATTACTTTCACCATGCTTGAAGAAACTACCATTTGGCAGCAGTCCATCAGATTTACTTTTAATAACATCAGTATTCTAATAATCTTAGCTTGTTATCTGTATACACAAGAATAAATATTTTGGATTAAGACACAGGTACTCATCATGAATCTATGCAGTGAAAGCCCCTCCGTCAAGAACATCAGTGAGGCTGTTAAACAACCTTACAGAAAAGAAAAAGTTAGGTTTTACATGTACTAGTCTAATAAGGCATATGCAACCTAATCTTAAGGTAGGCTTCCACTTTCCTTAACTCTGATAGATCCTGGCAGTACACAGGCCTCAACACAATAGTCTACTTTGTCATGCTCTTTCAGATTCGACTAGCTGCCCTGAACCAAAGGTACTCCGGAGACATGCATGGAGTAAGGGGTGCTGATTATGCTTGCTACAGGCAAGCACGGCAGGCTGGGCTGCGAGGCACCTTCAGAGCCTTTCTTACCTCCCGCGTGCAAGACCTTGACTCCATTGTTAAGTACTCAGACCACTCCCTGCCTGTTGTCAACATCAAGGTGAGTATAGGTTACAAAGATGGAAGCTGTGATGCAGGGAGAGGGTATATCAGAATCAAAGAATACAATAAGAGGGAACAGTGTTTTGTCAGAGCTAAAGAAAAGAGTAAAGGTACTGTATTTGTATTATGGTATAAGAAAGCAGAATATAAAAAACTTTATTCTAAAAAGTCAAACAGTGTGACCTTAGGGAGGCTCTTAATGATTGAGCAACAAAGGTTTACTGATTAAAAGTTAGGCTGGTTTGCTTGATTTTCTTGTTGCTTGACATTAGGGAACAGTGTAGGCAAATGGTGTTATTTGGCATATCTTTTTCATTGTTGCAATACTGTATTACCATTTTTC
>JAGKTI010000922.1:30273-52812 GCA_018397915.1 Birgus latro
TTAGTGGTAGGTGGTGGCGACCATCATCCACTCACTTGATGTAGTGCTGCCTACTTCTTCCTTAGCCTTTATCATTCTTTTTCTGTGCCTGCCCTCCTCTCTTCCTATTTTTCCTATCCTTCCTGTCACTTCTTATTGCTTTTCTTTCTTTTACAGGTGGCTTTACATTGAGTGACAAGCCAAATGGTTTCCTGTAAGCCAAGAAACCATTTACAACGCTGGGTGGTAACCATATAACCAAACCATACGTGCTCCCTACGTGTCAACAAGTGGGTTGGTGGAGGGTTAGTGCCCCTCCCTGTAAAACAAATAACTCAAAGTCAAATGGCCACCCCTTACGGGATTATGGCGTCTGGCAATAGATAGATAGATATTTTTTTATGTGTCCAACTCTGGGCATAGGCTTCACAGCCTGCTATCAAGGCCCAGCTGTCCTTCTACATACCATACACCTCTACATGCCACCACTTCGGCGCTAACACCCACCGTCCATATTGAATATATGCTAGGGCTGTCTTATACAGGACTGGTGTATTGGTATTAGCGGGGGTATTTTTACGACATGTCGGCGGGTCGTCTGGTAGATCAGTAAAGTCTGGTTTAATGAGATTCAAGTCCTTAAACTGTTCCCTGCCCCAGCGGGGATTTGAACCTGGGTCCGTCGGGACTGCAGGCCATCTCTCTACCGATTGCGCCACCACTGTTGTTAATTTTGTACAGAATTATATACTGTAATTGGATCATCATAGTCACCTTTTTAAAATTACTGTATGACCATCACATTATTCCTTATAGACACCTCTTTTTCTGCAACTCAGAGATTCATTTGTTGTTATGTTTTGGTTCAGTTCCTCTTGAAAAGGGCAGTTTCACTTCCGTAAAAATGTATCTTACAAATCAGTATTATATAAGAATGTATGTGAAGTACATACTGTAACACTATATCCAAATGGTGGATGTGTAGAAATTTTTATGTACTTTATTTTTGTTTGTGATGTAGTATTGTGTGTACAATATTGTATGCCAGAATCAGTTTCAACACAGTGCAGCTCATAGTGGTGACCTGCATTTTACATTCACAGGGAGAGGTTCTCTTCAACTCCTGGACCAGTATCTTCTCAGGCTCAGGTGGGGAATTTACTCAGAAGCCTCGCATCTTCAGTTTTGATGGCAAGGAAATTCTCACAAGCCCTGAATGGTGAGTACAATATTTATGCTTTTCAGAGGATTAACTTATTCAAATGTAACTGGCGGAGTCTGTATAATTTGTGTTTGGTTTGAAATTTTTAAGCTGTGTGTGATTATTTGGTTATATGGTTACCACACATTATAGTAAATGATGTCCTGGTTTGCAAGAATCCATGTGGCTTGTCACTCATTGTAGCCACCTAAAGACAACACTACATCCAGTGCCCACCCAGCATAATAAATGTTCCCCTGATTTACAGGAGACCATTATGTTTGGCCTGTCACTTTGTGTTGAGTCACTTAAGGGTAGCCCTGCATAGAGGGAGTGGATGATGGGCACGTCCATTCACCACTGGATGTAAAACAATAGAGGACCAGACAAATGTACAGTATACAGCACTACTGCCTGTGAGTATGTTCACAGTTTACTCCATCATATTTAAAGGTAGTTAATAGTCAAGAAAACAGAAGTTAAGGTGATTTACATTTTTGCTTTGTGAATACCACTACTGTACCTTCTGTAGATACCATTGCATACTGAAACATGGATGAAGTTACCTTAGATTTTTGCCATTGTTGTTTCATTCATCACCTTGGTTTATCCATTAACGCAGTTTTATGCTGTGGCCATGCAGATTTATGGAGCAGGGATAAATGATTGGTCATGCCAAACCCAGAATATAAATGGCAGAGGAAAGACAAAGAACCACTGATCTAAGCCTGGGAAATCCTGTCTCCACTTAACAAGCAAAACCATGTACACAAAATTTTATGAATATTGTGCATCTTTTATGCAGTAAATTATAAATATAAACATCAATATATAAGCTTCCTATTAAACAAATGTAAGCAGTACCTTGTAACAACCAGTTTCCACCATTACACATCCCTCCATCCATCATCCAATCCTATGTCACCCCATAAGGAGTGTTGGAACCTGGGGCTAGGCATATTGGCCCTGACATTTAAAATGAGAGTGAACCATTACACCATTGATGATATAAAATTACTTCGTAAAATGCACTTGCCCTGTAAATAATTTGATGCATTTTCTATGGGATGGGTCAGAATCAGGACACATCTAAATTTTTAGGTATATCTGTATGTACTATATCTGTTTCTTCATCATCCATTCCTTAGTTGCCCCCTCAGGAGCATTGGAGCCTGGGGCTACATTACGGAGTTCTGACATTTAAGTGTGATCAGTCTCTCTCCTCTGAATGGTGTCATTTTAGACTGTTTATTTATTCAAAAAGTATCTTCCAGCATATATCGTCTGATCCTAGAGTATACCATTCATGAAGCATTCAGAACAGTTAAGACTTTTATTGACTGTAACATGAAGATGCTGGAGAGGAATACCTTCATGTGGTGGCACCAATACAACCATGTAGCACTATGCTGCCTAGTTAAACAAACATCCTTCATCTCCCTCCCTATTTTTTTTTTTTTTTTTTGTGTCTGACTCTGGGCATAGGCTTCACAGCCTGCTATCAAGGCCCAGCAGTTCTCCTACATACCATACACCTCTGCATGTAAAAGGGAGATGATGGTCTGCTGGAGAAGGATACCTTCAGCCTGCTATCTGTCTAACTCAGGTGTCACAGCAACAACAAAAATGACAGGAACAAAAACATAAAGTTTCGTTTCCCTTCCCCTCCCCTCCCCTGACTTACTCATTGGCATAAGCACTTCACTTGCAGGCCACAGAAGTACGTGTGGCATGGGTCCACTTTGACGGGTGAACGTGCACTGTCTTCATACTGTGATGCCTGGAACACAGAGTCCCGAGGAGTGATGGGTCTGGCTTCCTCACTCCACAAGAACCGCCTCCTGGGCCAGGAACGCCTAAGTTGCCATAATACATTTGCTGTTCTCTGTATAGAAGCCACAAGCCAAGCTCATAACAGGCAGCGGCGGGAAACAGTAATGGGTAGGAGGCAGTTAAGAGGAGAGAGATGGATGGATGTGGGAAGCAGCAGGGGCCAAAAGGACTTGGGCCATACCCAGAAAGATTATCAAGACCTCGTCAATTATATTAATTCCACTATTGATTTTATAGATGGAAGGAACTTTTGAACTGGGAAGAGTACATACTGTAGATACAGTTCTTTCCAACACAGTGATGCAAGAAGTGTTTTCATGTAAAAAAGCAATAAACCTAAAATGATTAACAATACAAATGAACTTAAACTAAGATAGTGGATGATGGTTACTGATCTCAAGACAGAAAATGCTCATTAGTAAAATGTAATGATGTAGTTAATAATATCAGGAGAAAACTTGACAAGCTGTACAATAGTGCTTTCTTAAATTAAAATAGAAAAATGTCATTGGAATGTGCTTAATATTGTGTTCAACATGAAATTGGACACATGAGCTATCTTGTCACTCCAGTAATTGCCTCACCAATATATTTGATGAGTTTATGGAAACGCTGTCATTGGAAGTCTTTGTGTTTTTGTTGATGGTTATTTTGTGGATGCACCACATTAGAGCAACTACAGTAATTACAGTACAGTGGTAAAACTGGTTTCTTTGAAGTTGTAAATATACAAACTAATATTAGTATTTGTTTACCTTTTTTTTTTTTTTTTTGGTCATTGTAATTCTTTTTTTGGTGGCATTATTCAGTCTCCTTATGATGATGGGATGGTGTGTACTTCATATTTTATAAAGGTGAGGTGCATTGTAGTATATACCAGTGGTCACTGGTCTACATCAGCAGTAGTGGCACCAGCTTCGTGCTTGAGACAAAGCTGTGGATGCCAACAACAGCAACAGTACAGGGAGTGTGTTAGCTTATTTTGTGTTTGTGTCATGTCTTGTGCATTTTTGTGGTTCTTGTAATATAAGATAATATTTATGGTAGTTTATGTTTGTAATTCATAGTGTAATTAATTGCAGTTGCACGTGCCATGGCAGAATGGGTTCTAGGACAATAAAAGGAATTATGATTTATCATTTTTTATTAGCTTTTTCATGGCCACATTTACTTTGACTGACAGGGTTTTGTCACTATGATAAGTAGTCAAACATAAAAAGTAAATGTTCATTAGTAGTATAGTCTACTATGATTTCCCTGTTTTTTTTTTTTCTTACTAACAGAGTCTTCAAACATTCAAATCTTTTCAGCATTATATTAGAAAAGCTTTATGTGTTCATGTTGGAATATACTTCTTGTGTATTTAAATTTTTATATAAGTATTGTAATTTTCCAGTATATTTATATGCAGTTCCTGTAAGTTCTCTTTACTTTGACCCTTCTAGAATGAATCAGCTACTTTCATAAAGGAACTACTGCAGATTGAAAGAAAAACATTTTGATGTCCTAACTGAGAAAAGCGAGGGCTTACATCACTGTTGTGTGTAAAACAGAATGCTAGAAAAAGAGAAGAAACTCATTTAAAACAGTTTCATACTGAATGAAACTGAATTGCTGTTATGTTAAATATGATAAGAATAATAGAAAAATTTTGCACATTTTTTGGGTGCACCAAGGAACTGTAGCTTACAGTATTTCCAGACGGTTAATATTTTGAACAGCAGGTTGTCCTCCAGCCTAGCAGGGAATACATACTGTACGTTATAAACATGATTCAGTACAATGGATATTATCACAGGCAATTCTGTAGATACTATAGAACTCTTTTGCAGGCTTTGTGGAAATAAAATCTATTAGCTGCCATTTATATTCAGCTCATCTCTCTTAGTTTATTGTATATAGGCTCAGAAATGAATAAAATTAATCTTTGTTATAAAAATATAAAGCAGTTGAATATTGCACAACATATTTACTATGTCATGGTTTGCAATTTGGGAATGCTGGAATACTGAGAGACCAAAATAAAGAGAACTTCCTGTGTGTTGTACGTAATCACTTGTGGTGCATCACCACTAGCAAGCAAACACAACACAGGCAGGCAAGTGTGACAATAACGTAAGTCCACATATACTGTATATTAATGCAGTTGAAATCCATTCATTGAATTTCTTGTACAGGTATAACGTAATTTAGTTATGTAGTATGTTCCATCAGATAAAATTTGTGTGAAGGTATGGTGTGTGAACCTTTACTTATTCACAGAAGTAATGCTGTAGGCAAGTAATCCCTTTACTGGAAGTTTACAAGAAATAAGATGAAAATTTTTACATCACATTCAGTCTGTTAATAGTACTGCGTTGTATCAATAGAAGTTTGATGTTCTCACCTATGTATTGATTTTACGACCTTACTATTTCTATGTTATTTGAGGTATGTTGATCCTGTTCAAATTTAATTACAGTACTTCGATACCTGCTGCAGTGAAATGAAAATGTTAAAGATATTCTTGGCTTTGAAGCTTTAATTAAGTTATTAATTACAAAGTATTTGTGAGGAAAAAAAGGTATAACAGTAGGTCTTTATTATAGGTAACTTTTTTCTTACCTTTAGGGTGCCTGGTGGTCTGATAGATAGATTGCTCCAGTCACGCTGATAGTCATATATAGTTTTAATCTCCAAAAGGTGACTGGAGGTGTTTCATTGTAATAATGCCACCAAGGGAAGTAGGTTGGTTATATACCCTTTTATGTACTGTACTACATATACAGCAGCCTAGCCCCTACATCCCAAAGGGGAAAGAATGGTATTGGCTGTTATCATTTTTTAAGTCCTTGGCAAACAAAACAAAAAATCTTAAATTTCCCTTGCTGTCTATGAAGCTGATTTGGCAGTTTCCATAGATTAACAGTATCAGTTGTGTATATAAAGTTGTGATGCTGTACATTATTGTGAGACACTTTACTGACATGTAATGAGGACAACCCTATACTGTACCCTAAGTTTAAAGATTACTGATTGTGAAGAGCATTAATGTATGGAAAAGAGTATTCATTCCTTGTTCTGCAGGAACCTCTCAACTCAATTACTTTTTTTTTCTTTTTTGCTCTTGCTGTCTGCAGAGTATTTTATTTAGTTTTGGAGAGCAGCCTAATAGTGAAAGAGTTGACAAAGGTTATCTAACCCCTCTCCAGTTCCAAAAGTCTCCTCTGAGCTTAATAAAATCATGAGTGGATAACAAAAAATATTAAAGATAGAAACCCAACTCTCAATAGTGAAGGGTTATCCCAGGTTTGGCCTCAGGTGCCAGTAGTTGTGTGCAGTGCTAACATCCATTCATGTGTATTGTGTACCATATGAACTTTAAGATAAACCTGTGTATATGTCATTCATACAGATGCTAATAGGCAGTTGACTGTGCTGTACATGTAGCTGTGTCTTTTAGCTTGTAAGTTCTTATCTCGAGTTAGGGTCATACTACCAGTAATAACGTATTACAACATATCCTACTGCGATCTTCCAGTTTATGCATTAAGTATCATTGTGTGTGTGTGTGTGTGTGTGTGTGTGTGTGTGTGTGTGTGAAATAGGTTTAAGCATCATCCTGCCCCTAGACAACACCAATAATTTAATGTCATTCATCATTTCTACAATTTTTTACATTTGTGTAAGTACAGTATTAGTGATTTAATCTTTTATTTGTGTGCTAAGCATTTCTGATAGGACCTTATTTTATGTTTTCTTCAAAACTTAAATTAGTCATATACGAACAAAAATTTGTAAGAGATGAGTGCATACTTTACCATTTATATGATAATTCTCTTCAGGTATATAAATTGGGTAGTTAGAATAGCAAGTCTAGTCATTAATAATATACAGTACAGTACCAAACTTTTTTAAATTAATAAGTTGTTATTTATCTATTAGTTGTTATGTCATGTAGGTACACTTAGCAGTATATCAAAATAATGGAATGGTTTCTGTTGTGTGATAACAGCATTTTTCCATCTGTTGCACTATTTCTGCAGCTTTCATTTACATCTGTGCCTCCATGTTTCGCAAGAAACACTGAAAGATTTCTGTACAAGAATCACAAGCCCTGTAAACTAACAATTTCTATTAATAAACTGGAATCACAAAAGTCTGTAGCTGTTGTTTCAGTATTATTCCCTCATTCCACTAATGGTTACAGAGATGGACTGTCAGGGATCTTAGAACACTTAGTGCGAGGAATATCCTTAGAAATTACTGTACACAGTAGGTATGTTGGTCACATGATCATAATGAAGATAAAATGTTATAAACTTTGACTTGGCATCAGCATATTTCTTACATGTAGTAAGCTCCTTTGGCCAAAGTTTGTTTATTTTTTCTTTGGATAAAACTAGAATAATATTAAGCCTGGATGAAATGTTGGGCTGAAAGGGGAAGTAATAACAGCAAGAAGTGAAATGCATATGTAGTATATACTTGATGTAGGAACTTCGGGGCCCTTTGGTTATGACAATTCCCTTGGTGTGAAGTGAGAGGACGAATTTGTGGTTTCCCCCAATTCTGCAGGAGTAGCACTGTCTGAAAATTGTTAAGTCAAAAATTGTACAGCAGCAGCAAACATGAAATGTAAAGTGCTTCATCACAGGGATGAACCACCTCGCTACAACAGCCTCATTCCTAGAAAATTTTAGAGGAGTGTTATATTGCACTTTTTTTGTGTTGCAGGGATAGCTCAGATTGCTTTTGCAAAAAATAAAGATATGACATGCCATTACTAATTAGCCATGCAGTCCATGGTTGTAAAAAGTAGGTGCAAATTAAAAAAAAATAAGGTGTAAAAAATAATGCAAAGAATTCTTGTTAATCAGCCCCAGTCCAGTCAAGTAGGCCCATCTACCATAGGCAGGAAGCTCTGTAGGGCTGTACTGTGCAATGAAATGTTCCATTCCAGCTGACGATACCTCGGCATAGGGGAAGGTGAAGGGTTGGCTCATGGCTGGATGTCACATGTGCGTTCACCCAAGAAACCATGGATCTTGTCACTGTGTCGAGGCACCTGAAAGGAAAGTGTGATAAAAAAAATGAAAAAAAATGAAAAAAAGGAGAGGTTACACTAATATGAAAAAAAATCTTAAACGCATGAGGACATAATTATGTATTTGGGCTTATCGAGACTTTTAAACTTGATGTCTGAAATTTTTCTGGAGAGCTCGTAGTTTCAAACTACGCGCCAGGGGCGGAGGAATACAGAAGACTCCAAGAAGGTGCATGGCCCTTAACGGGATCTTTCAGTTGTTTATAGAATGTGCAACTTGGTAGATACCTTAAACACCATGAGAGCACAGAACTAGTATATCAGTAAAGTTTTTAGTAGCCCCATTTTGAAGTTGGAGTAAGGACAGTTATAGTCTCCCGCCAAAGAATGCCCACTCGCACCAAAAAAGTAGTAATGCATAGCCATAATGGTTTTATGTGTAGTTAACACGTATAATTATATTGAAGCAGCCTATCCTAATCTATTGCAGATTAATAAAATGATGCTATATAATACCAGTGTTATATGTAACTTACGAGAAAAGTCGAGTGCTTAGGATATATAGTAAACTGAATGATAACCATTTGATCACAAGACCTTTATAAGATTTCCTGAATTATACTTCAGATAGCAAATAGTGTAAAATCTTTATTACACTGCATGTGATGCCAGTATTTTAACGCGTGGGGTCTGCAGGTTACCGATCTCTACAGGGAAGAAGAAGAGGAGGGGGCACTGTGCGTCATGAGAAAAGTGTAAACAATACTATACCACAATGGCTACAGCAGCTTATAATTATGTTGTTACTGCCCACAAGCCAACTGCAGTAACAGCATGTGCAACAGGTCAGTGCATATTCCATAGTTATTGAGTAATAGATAACGGGATTTCGTCGTAATGTGGCCTCGTACCTTTGTCGGCGGGCAGTGTCTCAATGTCATGATTATAATAGCATGTGCTTCATTCTTGTGTTTTTACAGTTGTGGTTACCTGGGTAAATATACGCTTTAAAGGACCATACCAGTTCAGTTCATATTCCTCAAGTTTGTTTTCTGTATTTTTCTATTTTCAGGATGGAAAATTACCTTTTCCTGATGAAAATGTTCCACTCGTATTATCATCACATTCCATAAGCCATATGTACAATTGTTTCCAGCGTAATGAAGGAAACTCACTTAAGGTACTCAGGAGTTATTCATTTCCAAGTTTCTTAAATGGAGCTTAGGTTAGGTTTGGTTAGGTTAAATTATTAGGTACAATTAAATTATGTTAGGATAGGTTCAGTTAAACACTTAGGACAGTCCCTTCTGCCATTATGCTGATGAATTAGAGTTGTCACAGTGGAACAACTAAGTTAAAAACAATGGGGAATCAGATTTAACAAGAAACATTACTTACCTCCCCAGAAATAATAAAAAGTGTAAGAGACATTCAGGAAGATGAAGAACTGATTTGGTAAGGTGCTATTACTGCCTCAGATAAAGCCTATGTTTACCATTAATTGTAATATCGAGTTGCTATATTCCAAAACTATGAACATCTTTCACTAGATGACTGCTGTACATTATCCATTGTTATTGGCGGAGATGGACAAACTACCTGAGACCTCCTATTAACATGAAAATATGGGACAGACCATCTTTCATAACTGTACATTTGTTGATGACAACCAGATTCATTAATTCAGAGCCAGATGGGAGCGTCCTTCCCCCACTATGGTACCGTACCTGTTGAGATGAGTCTGTCACAGGTTACTTGTTAGGCTTCATAGGTTACGGTATATACAGAGCATTTATTAAATTTTACATGTGAAATATGGAAGACTTGCTTATATCACAAATACTGTCACCCAGATGAAGTTATCACCAACAGCAAGATGCTGCCTGCGTCTAAATGCACATCTTTCTTTTGGTGTAATCTAAAATTTTCTACAGATGTTGCCTTGGAATAATTTCAGTTTAATATAGACTAGGTTAGGTTAAGTTAGATTAGATTGATTGACTTAGGACTTAGACTGGGATTTGGCCTGATAGATATTCAAAGGCACTCTAAAGTTAGGTCATAGCAATCCTAGGTGGTTCAAATTCAGGGGAGTCTGGGAGTGAGGCCCCTCAGTTAAGGAAAGTTACATTAAGTTGGAATTTTCCAGTAAATTCAATTATTGTTTTTCAGTAAGCAGCAGAAATGCTTGACAAAATTTAGAATAGTTCCAGCTCATAAATTTTGTTAAGTCCTTGCGAAGATGTGGTTTCATCATAGTACAGTTCAGTGTAGATTTAGCCTTTTCACAGCACTACTTCATGACCTAATAGATTTGGATCCACTGGTCACCCAGCCTCATATGGTGGTATCCTGTTGGACACGTGCTCACCTGACACATAGGACAAGTACACTATAGCAGTCTGGCCAGACACCATAATCCCATATAGGATGGTCATTTATCTTTGAGTCAGTTCTTTTACGAGGAGAGCTCTAACCCACTGCTAACCCTCTTGCTGACACGTAGGGAACACGTATGGGTTATATGGTTACCACCCAGCAGTGTAAATGATTTCCTGGCTTTCAGGATACATTTTTTTATTTTATGCAAGGAAGAAGGAACCAAAAGCCATGGGCCCGCACACTGTTCCTTCCAAGAAAAAACAAAAACAATATGAAAGAGAGCCAGATTCAAGATCCGTTCATTTCGAGATTCCTGGGCACACTGCGTTTGAACAACTGGAGATCATAGGAAGTAAGGATACTGACAAAGGAAGATAGTTCCAGAGTTGTCCAGTTGCGTAAATGAAAGACTGGGCATAACAGTTAAGTTAACTCTTTCATTAGAGAGTTGGACAGAAAAGGGATTTGGCATGTCACTCAGTGTAAAGCCATCTGAAATGGAAAGAGAAGTCATAAAAAGTGACAGGAAAAATGGGAGAAAGAGAGAGCAGACACAGAAAAAGAGTGATAAAGGTGAAGGAAGAAGTAGGAAGCACTACATCAAGTGAGTGAATGATGGTTTCCACCATCTATCACCAAACAGTACACTGAAAACATAAATTAACATGGTAAGTTTTTAATAATAATTATTATTATTATTATTTTTTTTTTGGAACGCTACTGAGGATGCAAAGTGATTTAAGTACTGTAGATTTACAATTCTTTGCCAGCAAAAAGGAAAAAAAAAACTTCTGTACTAAGGATTTTTTAAAATGCTCATAACAGACCAGTCAACTTAAGGCAACTCAAAATACAAGCTGCTAAAGCTGATTACAAGTACTGGAAAATGTGATTTTTTACTGTAGGCATTGTTCAGTGTGGTCATTAGTGGACCTAATCAACTAAAACTTTGCCTTGGATTCCTTTTATGTGTTAAGCAGTTACACAACACTTCATACCATGGCCAGTGCGGTTTTTTGGTTTGTGATTGCGTGCATCCTGTTTTTAACAATATTTTTCAAGCCCCTTACACACATATAACTCGACCTACATATTTTCCTCATTGAAAAAATCCCATATATACCATTATAAATGATTGTACCATTAGGCTACTGCATAATATGTAGTATGATGATTATTAACCTGTAAACAACTGCATCATCATTTTCCACCCAACCCATTGTGAGAAAATATGTACCGGTATAGAGAGAGACTGAGTTATCGAAATCCACTTTTGCTTCCTTCATATGCAAGAGCATATGTTGAAGTACCGGTATAGACGTTGTCAAGTCAATATCTTCTCTTAACTTAGTTATAAACCAAACAGGTTCGTGGGGTTTTGCTTGATGTCGAAAGAATACTGTTTTTATTTTGACTGCAGAGAGTTTTTTGTGTGAGATGAAAGTACATGTTTAAGGTATGGTTATGTCACATTTATTGGTCAGTGTCAGCAGTACTGGAGTCTTGACATGCAGTACTGTATTTATGTACTATCAGCTTTTTTTATTTGAACTTCATGATCTATCTCACTTTAAGGAGAGTTAATACTGTGTGTGTACTGTATGATTGAGTATATTGTAATGTTATGATGCAACCCCTAAGGCAACGAATGTGAATGAGCGTTTGTGACTCATTGCAAGATTATACAGATGTACAGCTTCCAGTGAATATTTGACCTATCCATTGTATAACAGTACTAAAAATAATTTTTGTTTCACCACAGGTCATTTGACATCTGACATCGACCTGAACCTGGTGGTGGCTCGTAACAATCGTGTAGAACTGCATCTTGTCACTCCTGAAGGGTTGCGTCCACTCAAGGAACTTACTATATATGGCAAAATTGCATGTATGCAGCTCTTCACACCTATGGTATGTGAAAGTTTTATGTAGATGTATTATTTTAAGCTGTATACTGTATATAGTTTCTAGCTGGATTAGTATTAGAAAAAGATAAGCTAAATAAAATCATATGGTGATTGAAAAAAAACAACAACAACAAGCTGTTACTGGAGATATTTCGTAATTCCTCTAGAAGTAGAGGTCCCCCATTAAGTTATATGAAGTCATTACCAGTTGCAAAAATAGTGTTAAAAATGTATTCATAGTGAATGGGTTGAGCACTATTGTTGATAAGTAGTTAGATTCACATACAGTAACAATATGTAGCCTATATCTGATCCAAGTGAATACTTCTTAGTTACAATCCATTAAAGTAATGCAGTAAGACACCTAGCTACAGCATTCATCCCACGTCACTGACCCTGCCTCAGTCTGCTACCCTTGCCATACCCACCATTGTCTGTCCCTTCATGCCTCTACATCCACTCATCCCACCATTAACCCCCCCTCCTCTTTTTGATTCATCAGACAAGAGTAATCCAGCACTTCTGTGTATGAGCAAGAAGTTTCTATGTTTCTTGTATCCAAAAGTTAACATTGATTTTTTCTCTTCTGTGGAATGAACAGTATTATTAGGACATATAGCCTGTGCCTGTATCTTCCCTAGTAAAAGAAATAAGGAAATTAATTTCAGTACTGTAGTTTCATAGTTGTTCATATGCCTTAATTTTGTTGACAGATGAAAGGTAGACAAAGAATTGGTTTCTGTTATTGTTTATGATAGGACCAAGGTGCTCATTTGTATGTATGGCAATATTTCAGAATGAGACAAAAGACCTCCTGTTCATTCTAACCACCCGATACTGTGCTATGATCCTGGAGTGTGTGGGTGATGGGGAGCAGCTTGAGATTCTGACACGTGCCCACGGCAATGTTGCTGATAAGATCGGTGGGTTCTCATTAGTGCCTGTTCATAGGATTTATTGATGTCACACATATGACTTAAGGATAGGTATTTCTTGGCTCTTTTGTAAATAGAATTCAATTAAGGACAGATATTTCATGGCTTTTCTGTAGGCAGAATTAGTATCTTTCTCAGTTCGTAGTATGTTGGTTTTACAGATTTTCAGTACAGTAAAACCTCAGTATAAGGGACTTCAGTAGGCCGGAATTCACTTTTATCGGAATCGAGGAAGCTACCGGACTATATTCTTATACTGTATATCGGAAAAAGTCCGATAAAGCCAGAAGCAGTCTGGACTCCCTGACCATTTCAGCTATGTTTACCACAATAATGTAAATAAAAGACACGTTTATCAGTGTACAGTATAATGTTATTATATATATTATACCATTTGATTCTTGTAGTGAATGTATAAAATAGTACAGTTCTGCAGTGGTAGTGAAAACAGTTTAAAAACAGTTGATGCGATCCGTACAAATGTCTGATATATCGGAAAAGTCCGGGTTAGCAGAGGGAAATCCGGATGTCGCTTTTTTTGGAATGGCTTGGGCCCCAATTAGTCCATTACAGTGAGATTTTACTGTAGTTTGATTAAAATATCTATCTATCTATGGGTAGCCACATGATGACAAAACTGGTACAGATTTTTTTTTTTTTTCCCCTCCATACCTATGGTATATGACATGAAAAGAATGTTTAAGTTGTCCAGTACAATTAAACTTGATTAAAAATTTTCTGAATTCATGACTTCATTTAGAAATACAGTAATTATGAGTTTTTTCACAATAGTATATTATATGACATATGAAAAGAATTGTATGTGCTCTCTGGTATATTTTAGCCTGATTAAAATTTATATTCATTACTACTTATGGAACTATATAATTGGGGGCACTCACCATCCACTCATTCGATGTAGTGCTGCTCTCGGGTGTCTGCCTTTACCTATCCTCGCTCCTTCTTTCCTTCAATGCTCTTCTGTCTTTCTTTCCTTCATTCTTTCTTTGTCCTTCTGCCTACGGGTGACTTTACACTCCCTCTTCTGTCTTTGTTTCCTTCATTCTTTCCTCATCCTTCTGCCTGTGGGTGACTCTAAACTGAGTGACAAGCCAAATGGTTTCCTGTACACCAGGAAACCATTACTATGCTGGGTGGTAACCTTATAACCAAATTTTGGCACCCGGTGGTTTAGTGGGTAATTGCGGCACTCCAGTCGGATTGAGCTGGTGAAGGTTTATATCCAAGGGATGGTTGGGGTTTATTGCTCATCAAATGCCATTCAGGGATGAGTGTGGCTGGTCACTCTCATCTTAAATGTCAGGACCAACTTGCCTAGCCCCGGGCTCCTACACTCCTCTGTGGGATGACATAGGATTGGATGATGGATGGATGGACGGATACAGATTTTTTTTTTTCCACACAGTAACATATGAGTAGAATTAATTGTTGTCTGATACATTCAGGACTGATTAAGATCTTTTACATTCATGACAACTTATAGCATTAATTTAGATATTTCCCATGAAAGTTATATATGACACATGAGTATAATTTAAGTACTGTCTTGTCTGCCAAGTATGAGACTAATTAGTAATTTACAATACAGTATCTGCTTTCGTGGCTACGTATGAAAATAATAGGTATATACACTTTTTGCCCTCTTGAGGGTATGGTATATGACATGAGTAGAATATAAGTGTTGTTTGGGACATTCAAGCTGGTGTGCTATATACAGTATGTAATGTATGGGAATATACTTGTTTAGTGTGATTTATAGAATAGTTCCGTATTAATTTGTAGTATAGCTTACTATACAGGCTATTTTAGCAGATATGGATTTTTTGTTGATGTTTTTATGGTGAGGTAAGATGTAGGGCTGTATTCTAACACATACCAGATTTTCTGGCACCTTGTCCTTAAAGTGCTTTATTTTGTATGTTAAGGAAGATTATTCTGTGTGATATGCTTGTATTTTTTATAGGAATATTGATTGCATTAATGCACACAAGTGAACATTTCATTTTGTTAGTGGTTAGACTTAATGTAGAATTGTAGATTTTTCATGGATTAATTTTTTTTGTTTTTTGTGTTGCAGGAAAGCCATGTGAAACAGGAGTGATTGCCATTGTGGACCCTCAGGCACGTTGTATTGTGCTACGATTGTATGAGGGACTCATCAAGGTCATACCTCTTGACAAGGATAATAATGAACTCAAGGCATACAATATACGGTGAGCCTGAGATGTTAGTCTCATCATAAAAATAAAATGTTACATACACAGTCCTTGTCAGTTGTGCAACATCAAGAGCTTCCATACTGCACATTCACCCATATTCATCTATCCTTTTAGTGTACTACATTGGAAGCTCTTCAAGCTTTCTTTTTCATATTACCCTCTAAGTTTTCTTTTTCATATTATTCAAAATAACTAATTTTATGCTTGGGAGTACTTCTGTGTTCCCCCCACCCCCCCCCAAGATGGATGGTGAATCAAGGGTTTGCTTGAACTTTAGAATGCCATATTTATTCATTTTTATTTATATATTTTTGTATTTATTCTTTTATATCATGATAAATATTTTCTTTACAGAGTTGATGAGCTTCAAATACAAGACATTGAATTTCTGTATGGCTGCTCCAACCCAACAATCATTGTGATATACCAGGACACTCATGGGAGACATATCAAAACACATGAAATCTCCCTCAAGGAAAAGGAGTTTTCTAAGGTAATATGTCTATTCTTTAGTTTCATTCTTTTGCTTATTTTTCTCAGAGTAGGCAGAATGTTTTAGAAGGTTGTTTTTGACATTTCTATTCACTTCCTTTCCATTTCTTGATTTACATCGCAGTCATTCAGCACATCAATATGAGCTTGCATAATTTATTTACTGGGCTCTGGGCTGGCGTAGCACCAAAGTTTTTTTTTTTTTTTTTTTTAAATCCCCCAACTCTTTGTTAGTGGCTTTGTGAAAGGAACTCCCCCTCCCCTCCTGGTAATGTACTTAAGGGTTCCCAGAGAGCCCCTTTCTATGACTTTATCCTCTGAAACATTCTGTATATGTTTTGTATGGATCATTGTGTGTTGGTTGGAGCAAAAAGCTGTGAAAATTTGAAGGGTGGTTTGAATGGAGACCCTTTGTTTTTATTTTAATAGCTAGTATGGCAGATGGTATATTATGTCGAAATGGTGTTCTTTGTTTTGTTTTTGAGAAATGTGCTCGTGCTGACACCCTTATAGTTTTTTGTGTTACCTTTGACATGGTAGCTACCGTATATCAAGGTGTCTGGAGCATGGTACTCTTTCAGGACTTACTTTACATTCAAAGGGTTCATTGTAAAATGTTTGCTGTGTCTTTTACAGATGCCTTGGAAACAAGATAATGTTGAAACAGAGGCATCAACAATCATTGCAGTACCAGAGCCATATGGTGGAGCCATCATCATTGGACAAGAAACTATTACCTACCTTACTGGCACTGCACATGTGACAGTGGCTCCGCCCCTCATTAAGGTATTTTTTTCAAGTGGTAAATTTTGTACATGTAATGGGATTTGCATGTCATGCATAATTATTTGTTATTTGAAGGAAGAAACACTAGTAATTGTGTGAGTGGTGAGTGACTGAGAGTGTGGCCTATTTATAATTGGGCGTGCTGCTTCATAGTTCTGCCTCTGTTGAATTTTTTTTTCTTGCTGTCTGGATTCAGCCCCGCCTCATCCTTGGATGAGAAAAGAGGTCAAGATGATTATGAAATGTTATGTTTTTAACTCATTTGACCTCACAAGGAAAATAATTAAATGTTGTATAGTTTATATTTGTTTTTTCTACCAGTTTCTTTTTTCTGTTGTACCCAACAGCATTTGGATTGGTTCTGTCAGATAAGTATATGTGAAGCTGCAGAACGTGGTGAATTTTTTTGGCCCATCAGCTGGAGCCAGGATTCCGTGGGCTTGAATGATGAGTGAATGGAAGTGTGGCCCATTGAATAGGGCAAACTTTGGCTGTCTGGATGCTGCCACTCCTCACCCTGCCCTAAGTTGGTAAAGGAGGTCCAGATGATGACGATGATGTGTCTAGCTTTTGTTACATTCATTATCATAGGGAGTTACACTTTGGCATGGATTGTGTATAAATGAACTATGTTTGTTGGATAGGATAAAAAGTGAAGTAGTGAAAGATGTGGAGTAGGGAGTTTTTATTAAAGGATAGAATTTCCCTACATGTCAACAAATTGCTTGGTGAAGGGTTAGTACCCCTCCCTGAAAAACAACTAACTAAAAATACAAACAAGAAGCCTTGGACGTGGAGGCAAATTTGTGGCCACCCCTTATGGGATTAAGGCTTCTGGCAACAGGTAGATAGAAGTTTATGTAAAGGCTGTCCTTAGCTAGCTCAGGGTTTAAATCCTGGCCCAGTATATGTTTTATATTTATTTATTTATTTTTTTTTTTCAGGCTTCTTAGATCACACTAGACACCATGGCCATATATATTACTAGGGTGATATGAAAACGATAATTGGATGCCCTGTTATGTTTCACTGAGGTGGGTTGCCATTTAACATATTGTCATAGGCAGCCTGTTTATTGCTAAATTGATCAGTCCTACTAAAACTGTATCTGGTCTTTGAGAGAGAAGATCCATGTTGTGCTTTTCCCTTCATTCATTCAGATCTCTCCAAGCTTTTGGTATTATCCATATAAAAAGTTGAGTCGTCATGTATGCAGATGTCTTTATTTTATTCTGACTTCTGCCAAATATTTCTTTTCTCCAGCTTATTGTATATGAAAGCCTCAGGCAGAGCAGGATATGTGGGTATTCATCAGTTGTATATGATTGGTAGATAGGATTTATCAATAGAAAACAATACTGTGTAGTTGTCAGGAGACTTCCCATCCAGTGTAGTGGGCTACTGGAACATATACTGGTATGTGCTGCTCATTTAAACATAATTTCTTATTTCATTCCTATGGACAAAAACCAGGAGTTTTGGTTCATACTTACATTTCAGGTATGGTAATGAAACTATTATTCATCATTATATGTCGTACAAGTGACTGATTTCTTTGGTTTGACAGACAAGCACCATTGTATGTTATGGAAAGGTTGACGCGAATGGTTCAAGATACTTGCTTGGGGACATGTCTGGCCGACTTTTCATGTTGCTGCTAGACAAACCTGAGGACTTCTTTGAGGCTGTGGTGAAAGTTGAGTTATTAGGTGAGCCTCCATCCATTGCATCATTTGTCTTCATTAGCCATTGTTGCTCATTTTGACTCTGGCACTCATGCAGTACATATATTGCATTCCTCTTTGTTTTCATAATTTGTTGAATATTGATGGTGTTTTGACAGGTGAGACTTCAATTCCTGAATGCTTGACATACTTGGACAATGGTGTGGTGTTTGTGGGGTCCCGACTGGGAGACTCGCAACTGGTGAAGCTTAACACAGAACCAGATGCAGGGGGCCAGTATGTCACAGTGATGCAAACCTTCAACAACTTAGGCCCCATTGTTGACATGGTTGTGGTGGACCTGGAGCGACAGGGGCAGGGCCAGCTTGTCACTTGCTCAGGTAAAGCTTATCATTCATCATAGTATAGGAAAAGATATAGAAGCTTTATAGTTGTCGTTTTTCTGTCGTATCAGTTGCATATGGACTAGCTCATATCTGGTATAATGATTATTCCTTTTAGAATGAATACTAGATTCGATATATGTATATACAATATATATATATATATATACATACACATATATATATATAGTGATTGCTTCCTTATTATGCCCAGGTGAGGTTAAAGCAGGTCAAACCGTAAACTAACACAAAGATCTTATCATTCATTCATTTATCATCCAATCGTACGCTTCTCATGGGGCAACATAGGATTGGATGACGAATGAATGAATGATAAGATCTTTGTGTTAGTTTACTGTTTGACCTGCTTTAACCTCACCTGGGCATAATAAGGAGGCAATCACTGTTTGTAGAAGACAAAAAGAATCAATTATAAAAGCAATTTCCTTGTCCTGTCTATGGGTTACTTTATGCTCCCTCTTCAGTCTTTCTTTCCTTCATTTTTTCCTCGTCCTTTTGCTTGTGGGTGACTCTACACTGAGTGACAAGCTAGATGGTTTCCTTTACACCAGGAAACCATTTACTATGCTGGGTGGTAACCATATAACCAGATTTTGGCGCCTGGTGGTTTAGTGGGTAATTACGACGCTCCAGTCGGATTGAGCTGGTGAATGTTTATATCCAAGGGATGGTTGGGGTTTATTGCTCATGTAATGCCACTCAGGGATGAGTGAGGCTGGTCACTCTCATCTTAAATGTCAGTACCAGCTTGCCTAGCCCCAGGCTTCTGCGCTCCTCTATGGGGCGACATAGGATTGGATGGATGGATGGACATATATATATAAATGATGTTGACAGTTTATTTATGTGTATTGGTGTTGGTTGGTCAGCACATCAAAACCATTTTTGCACTTGGTGTTGAGTGCAGTATTGATACCTTTCTTCATCATCACCTTTCATTATTCATTAGTGTATGGAGGAAAGTTCATTAACTTGCATTGAACTCATTGTTTGCTGCTTGAGAGAGATGCCATCCCTTGGTGGCACCAGTATAACTTTGTGACTCTGCTGTCCAGGAGAAGGTCAGCATCATCCTGCGGTCTGCCAGATTTGTGTTCAATTTCTTTCTTTTGTTATAGAAAATGTGTAAAAAAAAATATACATATTTCTTGCAGTAAATGTTTATGTTTGATTATTAAAGAGATTTTCATCATATCCTAAGAATGTTTACATCATGCTTATTAAGGTGTTTACCATGCTTAATAGTACTAGTAGTTTGACAGTATAATATGTAAGCTGTCATCATCATCACCGTCATCATCCGGACCTCCTTTCCCACCCTAGGGCTGGGTGAGGAGTAGCAACGTCCAGACAGCCTAAGATTGCCCAGTTCAGTGGGCCATGCTTCCTTTCACTCATCATTCAAATCCACAGAATCCTGGGTCCATCAGATAAGCAAAAAAAAATTTCACCACATTCTGTAGCTTCACATATACCTATCTGATAGAGTCAGTCTGAATGCTGTCACATTAAAAAAAGATGCCAAATCCCTGGTTATGCGCTTCTCTGCACAAAATTCATCCGGCCAGCTCAGTCTCTTGTCAGTCCCTTAGCCGCACCAACTTCTATACCTCTCTTCCCCACACACTCATTCACCATATCCCTCCACCTTCTTCTTAGAATACCTCGCCTCCTCCTTCCTTCAAATTCGCTCAGATATACCTTTTTCACCACTCTATTGCCATCCATTCTCTCCATATGACCAATCCGCCTCAGTACACTCTCTCCAATTCTGGTATTATTATTATTATTATTTATTACTTATTATTATTGTTATCATTTTTATTTATTATTATTATTATTATTGTTATTATACTGTTAGTTATCTGCTTAAAGACTGAAGATTCACAAGTTTATATACAGTAATCTCTCTACTTTCCAGACGACCACTATCTGGTTACACCACTGTTCAGACATCGTAGGCTGATGTTCGAAACCCAAAAATACAAAAAAAATTGCCAAAAAAAAGGGGGGGGGAAATCCGATTTTTTAAAAACCCGTAATGTCTCTTACCTTACCTTGGTTACATTCACATTCCCACTGTCTCCCCCTCCTGCCACTCCGACAGTTGTCTCTGAACTGCCGTGAGTTTTTGTTTAAATAATCATAATTTACAGCGCTAAGGATTAAGTGCAGTTCAACACTGGATTACTGTACATGCTTCAGGAGCATTTTCACCACTGTCAGAGCTTTAGAGGTGGGGTAAACAGCCACCACGGACATGTAGGTACACTGTCAGCTGCTAAATATTTTCCATAATCACTTCTAAATCCTCATTCTTTGGTTACATTTTATTTACTTCATGCTTTGTGTCCCATATTTGAGTGCACAGGCTGTGAAACAGGTGATTTTCTCAGTGATTACCATGTCTCTTACATATATTCCCTGTCTAGTCAACTGGTGAACATTTTTGCCCTACTCTCCTCTAAATCATAATTTTCTGGTGACAGTTTATTTATTTCATGCTTTGTACCTCATATTTTAGTGCATAAGTTGTGAGAAAGGGTGATTTTCTTAGTGATTGCCATGTCCAATACTTACTTACACTATGCTGTCAACTTGTGAACACCTCTGCCTTACTCTCCTCAAAATATTCATTTTTTGGTTAAAATTCAATTAATTCATGCTTTGTGTCCATTATTTATGTGAATGGGGTCTTAAATAAGTGCTATGCATGTCCGGTAGGGAGGTAGGTAGGTGGTTTTCTGATTTAGGTTAGGTTAGGTTAGGTTAGGGTCAGGAATGACTGGTGCTGGAGCTTCAGGGCCACTATCCGGACAAGACCACTTTCTGGTCATGCCTTTGGCTCTATTACAGCAGATAGTGGGAAGATTACTGTATTAATATTTAATTCATTATTTATGTACTGAGACATTTTTTGCCAGAATTGTAACTGTAGGTTTACAGAATATGCGTTTTATACTTATTTTGAGTGCAAGAAGTAAATTACAGTCATATATTATTTTTCCAATTCTAGGGGCATTCAAGGAAGGGTCGTTGCGAATCATACGCAATGGCATTGGAATTCATGAACAGGCTTCTATTGAGCTGGTGGGCATAAAAGGGATGTGGTCATTGAGTGTGAATTCTCCAAACTATCACAACACAATTGTCTTGTCATTTGTTGGCTTAACAAGGTAAGTTTTTTTAAGTACTGTATAATTGTTGCTAAGTTTTTAATATGAAATTTTTATGTAAAATGGTAAGGATCATGTAAAATGCAAAATATCTTGAAGGTCAGATGCTCAGTACTAGATTACTTGAAAATGGACTTCTAATTTGGATAATCTTTTATGATATTTGACTATCCAGCAGATGGGGGGGAAAGGAAAGACACACATGCTGCTTGTGTCCTGTGAATGCAACCAAAAGTAAGAGAGTAATTTGGTATGGCAATCCCACTGCCTCCAAACAGACAAAAAGGGCTGCAGAAACTGATATGAACTGTGATAGTCTAGCCATGGTTCCCTCTTTTCTGCAAAAGGATAATGTAGGATTGGCTGCTACTGTATTTCTTAACCTGTTCATAGTGTTGACATTCTCCATATTTAATTCTTGCTATCTCCAAGAGATTTTGTTTCATTGAGGGGTGAGTTTGAGTTAGAAGGGTTATATATATATATATATATA
>JAGKTI010000922.1:53151-65543 GCA_018397915.1 Birgus latro
TATATATATATATATATATATATATATATATATATATATATATATATTTATGCAAGGAAGAAGGAACCAAAGGCCTTTGTTAACCCCTTAACTACTAGGGGCTCTTATAAGTTGAATAAATTTGCCAAGATGCAGCAAGATTAAACTAAAAATTTGTTGCTGGATTATAGGGACCAACACCTGTCTGTTAGCATTCCAGTCAGCCTTGTCATGTTTTCCCCAGAGCAAGCAGACTAATTTCTCTGATTCTTAGATTCTTATGAATTGCTATTTCTGCAATTCATTAAAAAAAAAAAGTATATACCGGTAAATTAAGTTCATCAGCCACACTGACACTTGCAGGCATGTTGGAGCCTTTATAAGTGACACAACAAAATATAGATAAGATTTACATTACAGTATTTAAATTTCTACAATTACTCTCATCTTAAATGTCAGGACCAATTTGCCTAGCCCCGGGCCCCTACGCTCCTCATGGGGCAACGTAGGATTGGATGATGGATGGATGGATTGAAATGTTAACTTGTCAGTTTTGGACAGTGGCTTTATAAAGATAGCATTTTTTTATGACATGCCTCATTATTCATGACATATTTGTATGTTTTCATCAGAGTGCTGACCTTGAGTGGAGAGGAGGTTGAGGAGACAGATATTGCTGGCTTTGTCTCTGACCAACAGACCTTCCTGTCTGCAAATGTTCGCTATGACCAATTATTACAGGTAAAGATCACTACCAGGTTTTTTCTGACTCTGGACCCTACCTCACCTCATCCTTAAGTGGGAAAAGAGAAATGGATAATGATGATGATGAATGTTTTCATCTAACTGAACTGGGCCACTTACAGCTTGAATACTAAGTCTTTGTTGTGTGAAATTAGATGCTGTACGAGGTTGAAATGAATCTCCTTAGTTACTAGTCATATTTAGGCTCCAGTCTGACTTCCTCAGATTGCTGAGGGATTTGTCAGGTGAAAAACCGACTTGAGTAATTTTATAGGTGCTCTGAGTTTTACCTAGAACAATTCAGTGAGTACAGACAGTCATTATTATTAGTAGGGGATGAATTAGGAAATACTGCATCTTTTTTCTTAGAGTTTGGGCTGGAAATTGGCAGAAACTGGTAAACTCACTTCATAGATAGCAGCAGTGAAATTCCCCTCTCGTCCTCTTGCAACCCTACCCTCGATGTGAGTGCTGAGAACGTCGAGGGTAGGGTTGCAAGTGCAGACCAAAAAAGGCCTGGGGTTGGGTCATAGAGTGTGACCTCTGATGAGGACAGCCTGTAATACTATGTTGGTGGAGGGGTTGCTTGTTATCTGAATTATGCAATTGAATATGATGGTCCCCCCCCTTTTTTTTTTTAAATATATATTGGTTTGATCGTGTAACATGATATAATGAAACAGACCCTCATTAATCATGAGGTACTACCATATTCCAAGTACAGTAGTATTCCGTTCTCTGTAAGGATGTAATTATCATGCAGATCAATTTACGAGCGAGTAATTTTATTACCTTGAAGGTGGAGGGATGAAGGTGAAAAGTTAGAAGCTAACACTGGCTAGGTAAGGAATGTGTATGATTTACAGAGAGTGCATAGATTCAGAGGCAGTGATTTTTGAATGGTACGGAGGAAGGAAGTTTGTTGATAAAGGGGTAGAAGAGTGTGCTTGGATGTTGTGGTTGTATGGAGAGAATAGATACAGATGGGATGGTGAAATGGGTATATCTGAATAAGTTTGAATATGGAAGGTGGTGTGGGAGACTAAAAAGGTGGATTGATATGATACATGAGTGTGTAACAAAGCAATGCGATTGAGTTGGTTGGGATGTACTTGAGTGTGTGACAAAGCAAGGCATCAAATTGGCTGAGGTGAAGTATGTATGGAGGAGCACATGACATGGATTCAACTTTAATATGCTGACATGACTTTTTTAAACAGGGTTTGCTTGTTGGGCATTATGTATTGTTGTAAAGGTATGGTTTTACTGTTGCATTGGCATGGGAAAGAAAAGATTGTACCCTGGTTACTGTACTGTACCATATTTTTCTTATCTGGCAAGTGTTGCCAAGATCAGAGAACCATGATCAGGTACTATCTACCCTGTGCACAAATAGGAAAATTGGGATAAATTGATGATGATGATTGTAATTCTAATAACTGCCTCACAGTGGTTCATTTTTCATACTCTGTTTTTTGTAGGTAACAGGAACATCATGCAGGCTGGTGAACGAGAGTAATGGGCAGTTGGTGTGTGAGTGGCGACCTCCTGAGGGGCGCAACATCTCAGTTGTAGCTGCCAATGTGAACCAGGTTGTTACTGCAGCTGGCCAGCATATTTATTATCTGATCATCCAGCCAGCAAATCTCAAATTAGAAGCGTATGTATCAGTCGTTTTGCAGCATGTGCTTTGCTAGTAATGTACCTAAAGTTAATAGGCATTATATCCATCAGTATGTTGTGGAATGGTTAGTATTTTCAGCACTTTGTGCCATAATTTGCATTCTGAGGGACAGACAGATTAAAAATTATTACCAAGTTAATGGACTAATGTCCTTGCCATAAAAGCAGGGTGACAAAATTGATGATGTTCCACAGGAGACCTTAACTTTGCTTCACTCAGGAATTCTCCCTGTTTCTCAAAACATATGATCTGCCACATGCAAATTGTTGTAAATATATTTTGATCAGTTTCATTTTTGACACATTAAAAACATCCATCTGCTCGAATAGTTTTATATTAATAATAAGCAAATGGAGAGGATGTTCATACTGAGACAAGCATAGCACTTGAGACATGGGATCATCCCTAGCCAAATTTATGAGAAATTTGAGAGAGAATTATGATTTTCAGACAGACAACAGTAGAGCATGAGGTAGCTTGTCTTGATGTGTCACCCCTTTGGGAGGAAGAAATGGCATCGGTGGTGGCAGTGGGATTGTGGACAGATATTTCTGCACGTGTTTTGGCCTTACCCACATTGGAAGAGAATGCCAAAGAGTTCCTTGGAGGAGGTATGTATCTAAGTCCTGTGAGGAGGTATGTATTTAAGTCCTGTGATTTTTTTTTTTTTTTTTTTTTTTTTTTACAATTTTTGCCTAATGACAGATTTTTTTATTCTGTGAAGGGAGATTCCTTAGCCAGAAGAGATGAATTTCCATGAACAGTAATAAGTACAGTTTGTTTGAATGCTGATTAACCCTTCATTGTAGTGTATTTTTCAGTTTATTTAGTTCTTTAACCTATGTAGGAGCTCTACAAATGAGAGTTAATGAAAGCTATGTCAGTCGTCTCCTAAGTGAAATAAATTCATATGGCAGTAACAACGTGCTCAAGAGTGACATAAGATAATTTATTGCTGGATTCAAGGGTGCTGTAAATAGAAAGCAAAATTAACTGAATGGACAAAGGAACATATTGAGTGAGCAACCTTTTTGCGCATATGAGAAACGATAGGGGGGAAATTTTATCCAGCAGTTACTTTGTCCTTCATTTTGAATCATGAAAGAATTCAGCGAGCTAGATTCTAACTGTCCTCACCCCATGTAAACATAGGAAATAGTGTTCACACATTTTTATATGTGGCTCATAAAAGCCTTTAGGATAGAGCCTTTCTATTGATGTCCAGGTTAAAAAAAGGGGTGCAAAGCTTTTCATATGCATTTTCATATCTTCATCCTTTTCTGTCCTGTGTCAATCCTTTTGCTTCCATAGCTATCATACCTTGCATTTTCACACATTCACTTATCACAACTGTCCTTCTTGGTCATCCATACTTCCTCCGTTATTCAGACTTACTCATTTATAGTAAGTTTTCATTGTCACTTTTTTTTCCCCCCTCATAAACTTCCAGTAAATTACCCAGGAAAATTCTGTTACCACGTATATAGTTTCCACCAGTTTACATACTTTTAGAATGTATCTATAACTTATAATGAAGCTTGCCTGCTCCCCTTCAACTTCCCTTTTCCTAATCTTTCTGTACATGGCCATATTATGTATGCATATTTTTACGCCTTGATCAACAGACTTCCGTACTCCAGGTCTTTCGCTTATATCAGTTTTTCTTATGCCGTCCCATTTATATAGTCCATGTAATTCCTATGCATTCCTCTTCCCATTGCTTTAGTTCTTGACATTTGAAACTCAATAAATCAAAATCTTAAAAATTAGTTCAGTTGATAGCTACTATCTCTGTGTCATATAGAAAACATCACAATCTTAATCCCATTCTCCAGAAACAGTAAAATGGAAACACTGAAAAGAATTATAACAGGGTCAAAATGGTAATGGCCAATCCCATAATATCTTCGAGGTGTAGGGGCCTGAGGCTATTCTTACCCTGTGAGATGGGCCAAATATCCATATGATTGTCACTGAAACTTTCTGAATTCATGCATCCTTCCCCCCAAGCAAAAACAAACATTCACAAGATGTGTTTTATAAGATTAAGTCATTTTTGCTTCAAGTGTTGATGATAAAGATTGTATTTACACGAAAAGGTGGAAGGAGTCACAGAAAGGGAAGGAGACTGTACTTAGATATTAAGTGAATTTTTGGGAAAGTAACATATGAAGTAGAGGAAGTAAAAGAACTGATAAAAGATGACTGATTGATTGGATGGAGGGATGATGTATGGAGATGCAGATGACAGGGATTGCATCACTTACTTAACTTGGCAATTGATAAAATGGTCTGTATCTTACAAGTACTGTAAGAGCTAGGCTTTTGTGTGATACACTTTTTTCTGTGAATCAATATTTATGGGTTGGAGCAATTTCAAGGACTTGAACTCTCTTCATGGTTTTCCCACTTTTATGCTTTCATTTCGTGTTTCTAGGTCCTTGTTTACTCTTGACCTGTCTTCATAGTTTCCCCTCTTTTTGTGCTTTCATTTCTTGTTTCTAGATCCTTGCCACCTCTTGAGATGTCTTCATAGTTTCCCCACGTTTGTGCTTTCATTTTTTGTTTCTAGAGCCTTGCCACCTCATACATTTGTGAGAAGTTGGGTTAGGGTGATGATGTATTATGTGTGGGGAGAACCAAGCTGATGACTCGCAAGTTTTGAAATATGTACAATCCTCGTATTTTGCTTATCCATGCATATTACATCCTTTTGATACCGTCTCATATCAGTTACTTTGCTTCCTTAGCTTCCATACCTCACATACTCACACATTTACTTACCATATCAAGACATCTCCTTTGTGGCCTTTTGTGCCTCATCTCACCCCCAGACTCCCATAGACTCTTTTTCACCACCCTGGTCATTTTCATTCCCTGTTAAGTAACCATACCATTTAAGCACATTTTATTCTTCTGATCAGTAGACTTCCATATTTTACTTAGGTGTATAATAACTCATCTGATTTGATGCTGATTATGGGTGTGCAGTTTTCCACAAGGGTGTGGGAAGTAATTCCATCTTATGTAGTGTTTGTGATAAGTGGGTGCACAAGAGATGTAGTGGTATTAGAGGTAGCCTGCGAGATGATGCTGATTTCATGTGTGCGGCGTGTCGGGGAGAGCAGTTGGAGATTGTTAGGCGTGAGAGGGTTGAACTTGCAGGTGAGTCTCTTGAGTGTGTGGAGGAGTTTCGTTATTTGGGAGACATGTTGTGTGCCGGAGGTGGGGCTGGAGTTAGCTCGGTTGCTAGGGCAGGGTGAGAAGTGGTTGGAAGAAGTTCAGGGAGCTGTTGCCTCTCCTGACATTGAGAGGACTCTCCTTACGTGCTAAGGGTTCTTTGTATGCAGCATGTGTTAGGAGTGTGATGCTGTTTGGTAGTGAGACCTGGGCAGTAAAGGAAGAGGATATTCGCAGGTTTAAACGTACAGAAATGACAATGATTAGGTGGATGTGCAGTGCGTCCCTGCGTGCAAGGCCTGAGGGGGCTGGGTTTACGATAGAAGAGTTGAGAGGTAGGATGGGACTGGAGTGTATTGGTGTTGTGATGAGGAGAGGTAGGCTGAGGTGGTTTGGACATGTGGAGAGGATGGGGGATGATAAATGGGTACAGAGGGTGAGAGGTGTTAATATTTGGGGAGGGGTTGGGAGGGTAGACCGAGAAAGACATGGGACGAGGTCATTAAGTGTGACTTAAGGGTTAAGGGACTGAACAGGGAGGCTGCCAGGGATCGAGCAGCGTGGAGAGCCGCCATTAGGTGACCAAGGCCGACGCATGCAAGCATGTTGGAGCCTTCAAAAACTAAACGAAAAATTAGCTGATAAGTGAAACTATATGGAGTGTGGTAATGGAGGGAACTATTAATGTATGCAGTAATATAAAAACAGGTTAGATTGCCATATGAAAGTAATGTCTTTTTGTGTTGTGTATTATTATTGCTGATTATGGGTGTAAAGTGTTTATTGTGGAATAAGATTATCATGTAATTCATTTTCTAATACTCTTTATTCTCCATTGATATATGTACCTTTTCTTGTGTAATTAGATATCATCCCACGATCAATCCTTATGACAACATTTGAGGGCCATCATTACCTGTTGTGTGCCATGGGAGATGGCCAACTCTTCTACTTCATATATTCCCCTACTACTGGATACCTTGCAGACAAAAAGAAGGTCAGTTGCTTATTCTTTATTTACAGTAGCTTTGTAGATTGAGACATATTACTACTTGCAGAAATAATGTTGCCTCCGATTTCTTCATTTATCATCATGATAATATTTATCTCTTAGGTAAAGAAAGTTCTTACATTAACAGTGGTATCTGACATTTCTAGTGCAGCATCAAACCAGTCTCATTGTAAATAACAAAGACCATGTCACCATGTCAGCAGTGTTTTCTGTGAGATATCTGGATGGTTGTACTTCCATTTTAGTATGTTAATTATGTCTACAGTTCTGAGTTAATCACCTCTTCTTAGCCTTTACCTTTTTTTTTACCATTTAATACCTTATTATCTCTGCTGTTTCATCCTGTCTTTCAACCATTCATTTGTCCAGCTGACCATGTAGTTTATATGATTTAAGTATCATGTAGCTGATGAATAATTGGAGCATTTCTGTTTCAGGTTGTTTTAGGAACTCAGCCTACAACTCTGCGAAGATTCTGTTCTCTTTCATCTACTAATGTGTTTGCCTGCTCTGACAGACCCACTGTTATATATTCGTCCAATCACAAGCTAGTGTTTTCCAAAGTTAATTTGAGGGAAGTTACACACATGTGCCCTCTCAATGCAGAAGCTTACCCAAACAGGTAAGAATTTGGATAACCTAATATATATTGGAGGTACAGTCGGGGACAGAAGTTCACCTACAATTCCACTGCATTTATTTCACGCTTAGGGCATGTCCATTACTTTCTTCCCACGCACACCATATCAAGAGCCAGTTATGGACAAAAAAGGATGAGAAGCCTCCTTCAGGTAAGGAATATCAACCAGCTGGGAAGGAGCAGTGCAGAAAAATTGAAATATTAGCACAACTTTTTTCTCACCAGGTAGTTGAAATAGAAGTACCCAATAAATTAGAATGGTGTAGCCCATTTCTGCAGTAGCCTAAGACTGGGCACCTCAGAGGGGTAATATGGGACTGAGTTTACCAGTTTTACCGTATGCAGTAGCAGCACAGGAGAAATATCAGTGCTTATAATATGTTTGATAAATAATTCCCCGGGCTCCTGTGCTCCTCTGTGGGGCGACATAAGATTGGATGATGGATGGATGGATAAATAATTGTTTGTGATCTTTCACTAAGGGTAATGTATAAAATTTTTACACTTTTGTTATAACTTCATTATGTAGTAGAGTAGTTATATTAATTCTTTTTTCTTGGTTTACTTTTTAGCCTTGCCTTAGCCACAAGTGAGGGTATAACAATAGGCACGATTGATGAGATTCAGAAGTTACACATTCGAACAGTTCCTTTGGGAGAGACTCCTCGTCGCATTGCCTATCAAGAGGAAACTGAGGTAATTACTTATTATTTCTTGAATGGATGTTCTGTACCAAGATGTCTTCATTATTTATTATAAAGAGATCATAGAATGACCAAACCCAGAGGACATGCTACCTTGTTGTACTGTGACATAGTACAGCGGTCGTTCAGTAGTTCCAAGAGCTTTATTCCTTGAGAATATCAGGATATCATAGTTGGCAGTAATGAATTTAGTATACTGTGTTGTAAAATAATTGTAAAAACAGAGATGCTCTTAGATTCTCCTCTGCTATGCCATGGTTTGCCTATGAAGAACCTTAAGCATCAAACCATTTCTCATTATTCCCTCTCCATCATCTGAGAAGTAAGGGCTTAATAAAATAAGAGATAAAAAAAAGTGATGGAAAAGAAAGTTTAGAATATAAGCAAGGAGGAAATGAAATATTTTTGCAGATAATTTGATACTTACCTAGGTGTGTTTTGTGCATATAGCTAAATATCATATAATACATAGTTTAAAGTCTCACCTGCAGTCAGTTCCATTTGGTGCTGGTATGGTATTGTCATATGGACATTGTAATGTTTCTAGCAAAAGTTATATGGTAGTAGTTTTAACCACCTGGGCAAAAAATTAACAATCTTTGAGCAGATCAATGCTGCTTTTTTCAGTAGGTTCTAAGGATAACTTTTATATTTTCCGTTTATTGTAGGATCCTGCACGTCTTTCCGAAGTGTTAGGAAGTTAGTCTTGGATGATGGTGGTAATTTATACCATACACCAAAAATTTTGTAGGGGTTAGTGATAATACAGAAATAATGCAGTGTTATGTTAAATTTAGGCTTTACATGCTTTAGATAGTGTTATTTATATGACTATATTATTTATTGCCAGTCAAGAACTTGCAGTTTCAGATAAAGCAGAGTTACTGCAGAGTCCAGACTGGTTGGGTTCCTGTAGTTATGCCAAAAATGTTTTGTTACAGACTTTTGGAGTGATAACCATGCGTATGGATGTGATGGACAACAATGGCCTGCGCATTGGTGATGCTTGTGCTTCCCTGGGTGCCCACTCCTCTTCTTCTGCCTCCACCACTTCTAGCCTGCTCAAACCCCCTGTCCAGCCTCCTCCTGAGCCAGGTCAAGAGGTGGAGACACACAACCTTCTTGTCATATCCCAAAACACCTTTGAAGGTAAGAAAAAGAAAAATTGAATTAGCTATGAGTATCATTGTTATTACATACCTGTGATTTTATGATAGTCCTATATTTTTTGAATTGGTAAATATTGCACATTTAGTAATAATGTTTTATTTATTGACTTTACAGTACAATCACTGCTCGCATAACGCGTGATCGGGGAGTGTAAAAGTAGTCATAACACGGTTTTTTTTTTTTTTTTTTTTTTTAGTCCAAGAAATGGTCAAAACGCAATTTTGACTAATATTACGTGAGTTGAGAAATTGCCCATTTCTTAAAAGAACGTACTACGCTGCTAAGATAGTGAAAACGCGGCGTTAGGCCAAAAATTATAGAATATTTAGTCATTACAGTACATAAGAAAACTGGTCAACACACGGTAAAAAAACAGACAAAACACGGGCAGATTTAGTCATAGCACGCGTTGCACCTGCCTGTGACGAATGCATGTCACGTGTCTGTGCAGGGTGTCGTCGCAGTCTACTGAGCATTCCTGGGCCACTCCAATCAACCCTCTGCCTGCTCTCTGTCTCCACACATGTCGTGTGTTAACTTTGCTTTTTCTTTTTGGCCACCTGACCCAGCCTAACCATGCCACCCTACCATGACGCAGCAAGACGGCGGAAGAGTTTGACCCAGAAGCAGAAGCTTGATCTGATCAAGCAGAAGGAGAGAGGAGAACGCAATTGTGCCATCACCAAAAAGTGCCAAGTCAACGAGTCAACTATTTGTCTGAGCCAGTGCTTCTTATGATGGAAAGGTAACTGGTCATGTACTGCAACCGACAGGAAAGGAAAGGAGTTCCAGTCGACTCTATAAGTGTATGAAGGACATTGGGGAGCCGGTGCAGGGAGTCCTGCCCTGCCTTGGAATCCCACTTCCCCTCTCCCCAGGAAGCCCACAAACTCTTCAATTCAAGGTGAGAAATCCTCCAGTGTTTGTATGTACTGAAGTTATTTCTAGGTAGGTAAATGCCTTGGGAAAAGTCCCGGAAAATTGCCCCAAAAGTTGAAGTTGGGGCTGGCTTGGGTACCATGAAACCCTTTAACATGTAAACATGTGGCAGTATAATGCGGAATTCTCATCAAGCGGGACCCGCCAGGAACATTATTTGCGCGTTACGTGAACAGTGACTGTACTGTGTTACAGGTTGATTATGGTATAAATTCTCAGAGTTCTATCTCTTTCTCTGTGTCTCTTGATAGTTCTACATTGCCATAGTTTCCATCCTGGAGAGTACGCCCTCAGCATCTGCTCCACTCGTCTAAAGGATGATCCAACCATCTATTATGTAGTTGGTACTGCTCTTGTCAACCCAGAGGAGTCTGAAGCCAAGCTGGGCCGTATCATTCTGTTCTCATTTGCTGATGGCAAACTGCAGCAGGTGAGTTTTGTGTGTGTGTGTGTGTGTGTGTGTGTGTGTGTACCAGTATATGTATTCTCTATATATATATACAGAATATATATATATATATATTTACAGTAAGACCTCACTGTAACGGACTAATTGGGGCCCAAACCATTCCGAAAATTGCGAAATTCCGATAAAAGCGACATCTGGACTTCCCCCTGCTAATCCAGACTTTTTCCGATATATCAGACATTAATCCAGATCAAATGAATGGTTTTTAAACTGTTTTGACTACCATTGTGGTACTGTACTGTGTTATAACTTCACCACATTAATAAAATGGTATAATATATACTGTATAATAATACTGTACTGAACACTGATAAATATGTCTTTTATTTACCGTATTGTGGTGAATGTAGCTGAAGTGGTCCAGACTGCTTCTGGCTTTATCGGACTTTTTCCGATATACTGTATAGGAATTTAGTCTGGTAGCTCCTCGAGTCCGATAAAAGTGAATTCCGGTCTATTGAAGTCTGTTATATCGAGGTTTTACTATATATATATATATATATATATATACAGTAGGCGCAGAAAGTGTTGACGCCATCTTTAAAAAAGAAAAAATTCTTGTGGTTAGCAAGGACAAACAAATAAATTAACACTCACCATTGAATTTAGTATTTACTGGCATTCCCCTTCACCTTTATTATCTTCTTAAGGCGTCTGGGGAGACTGATGGCGTAGTTTTGCAGAACAGACGGACTAAAACTGCTTCAAAGCTGCAGCCTCAAGTTTAGGCAAAGATGATGTGTCCATACCACGCAGCTTCATGTGCGCCCATAAATTCTCAATGGGATTGATATCTGGGCTGTTTCCGGGCCAATCTCGAATAAAGGGAACCTCACAGTCTGTTAGCCACTGTTTCACTGACTTTGCAACATGTGCAGGGGCAGAATCTTGCATAAATACTCTTGCCTTGGTTTTATCAAAAGAGTCACTTAAAACATCACATAAGAGCTCCAAATAATTGTTCTGGTTCACTTTTTCATTTGCAGGTAGAATTACCAACCTACCAACACCATAATATGTAAAGCAGCCCCAAGCCATGAGTGAGGCTGGGTATTTAACAAACTTGGAAGTGTACTTAGGATCCAGGGGGTCACTGCCTGGTTTGCGGTACACTCGTGATGAAGGGGTACCAGTGACAGTAAATGTTGACTCATCACTCCAAAGCACAGTTTTCCATTGCTCCTCACTCCAGGCAAGATATTTCTTACAAAAATTTACTCTCTTTTTCTTCTGAAGTGCAGTTAGCAGTGGTTTTTTACGAGCACAAAAACTCCTGTAGCCCAGATCGTCATGCAACAGCTGCTGCACACTTCTGACAGACACATCTGCCAGCAACTGTGGGTTCTTTTCTTTTAAATCCCGTGCTGTTAGCCTTGGATCCTTGCTAACTTGCCTTGAGATCAGCTGACGGGTCCTGAAGGTTGTCTTACGAGGTCTCCCAGGCTTGGGAAGTGGAGTGGGAGGAATGGCCTCCCCACTGTCCTTGAACCGCTTCACCAGTCTCTGCACTGTCCTCAGTCTAACACCATCTGATTTGCAATAAATGGGAGTTTGTGGCCAGCTTTGTATAAAGTAATCACTTCCACACGTTTGTCCTTGCTTGTGGTTACTTTAGGCATGATGAGAATGTGGTAGGTAACCAAATAACTGTGTTATTTGAGTCAAAACATGCCCTCGTGGTGCATCACACACAGAGACAATCCTCCTCCTGTGGCTGCCCAAACATTACTGAGCCTGCTCCTGTGGTGCCAAACCTATCAAGCAGGGTTGCCAGCTCCCGTTGAAAAAGCGTCAGCTCATTTCGCATCACAGGGGAGGGTAGTATTGACCCTACTTCACTTAACGCGAAAAAGAATGACGTCGGCAAAAAA
>JAGKTI010000922.1:69710-81968 GCA_018397915.1 Birgus latro
GGTACGGCATGGTGGGATGATGAGGTTAAGAGCGGTACGGCATGGTGGGATGATGAGGTTAAGAGAGCGGTGGAGGAAAAGAGGAAGAAATGGCTAGAGTTGTTACAGGACAGGGGTTCAATTGAAATAAGAACTGAATATATTGAGAGCAAGAAGCGCGTAAAGAGACTAGTGAAGAGGAAAAAGAAGGAGGTAAATGATGATCTAGGAAGAAAAATGAACGCAAACTAGTTTGAAAATAGGAAGTTATTCTGGAAAGAGGTGCGGAAATGTAGAAGTGAAAGCGGAAACAAATGTGATGGTGTGAAGGATGCAGGTGGTAGATTATTAACCCAAGGGGATGAAGTAAGGACCAGATGGAAGGAATATTTTGAAAGCCTGATGAATGGGAATGGAGAGAGCAGAGTGGCTGTAAACATGATTGGTTTTGGGGGTGTGCAGAGAAGGAATGCTGTGCCAGGAGACTTGACATTTGCACAGGTGAAGAGTGCTGTGAAGCGGCTGAAAAATGGGAAAGCAGCTGGAGTTGATGAGGTGTATGCAGAGATGAGTAAGTGTAGGGGAGAGAGTGGAATGAAATGCTTGTTGGAGATATGTAAGAAGGCATGGATGAGTGAAACTGTGCCACAGAGTGAAAAAAGGCTGTGATTGTACCCCTGTACAAAAATAAAGGTGAGTGAAGTGAGTGCAAGAATTATCGTGGCATAAGTTTATTGAGTGTGGTAGGGAAGGTATATGGAAGAATTATTATAAAGTAAGAGAGATATCAGAAGTCCTAGTGAGTGATGAACAGGGTGGCTTTAGTAGTAGCAGAGGATGTGTGGATCAGATATTTTCATTGAGACAGATAGCAGAGAAGGCTTGTGAGAAGGACTATAAGGTGTTTATGGCATTCATGGATCTGGAAAAAGCATATGACAAAGTAGACAGAGAAGGATTGTGGAAAGTTTTGCGCATGTGCGGTGTAGATGTTAAGCTGCTAGGTGCCGTCAAGAGTTTTTATGATGGTAGTGAAGCATGGGTAAGGGTCAATGGGCATTTAAGTGTATGGTTCATGATCGGTGTGGGCGTGCGGCAAGGTAGGTTGTGTGATGTCCCCATGTTTGTTCAATATATACATGGATGGGGCGATGAGAGAAATAAAAACACGAGTAATGGAGAGGGGATGTCGATGGTAATGAATGGTGATGGATGGAATATCTCAAATCTGTTGTATGCTGGTGATGCAGTACTACAGTAAAACCTCGATATAACGGACTTCGGTAGACCGGAATTCGCTTTTATCGGACTTGAGGAGCTACCGGACTAAACTCCTATACAGTATATCGGAAAAAGTCCGATAAAGCCTGAAAGCAGTCCGGACTGCCTGACCACTTCAGCTATGTTCACCACAATAAGACAAGTAAAAGACATGTTTTTCAGTGCACGGTACAGTATTATTATACCATTTGATTAATGTAGTGAAAGTATAACACAGTACAATACTGCAATGGTGATGAAAACCACTGATGCAATCCGGACTAATGTCTGATATATCGGAAAAAGTCCGGATTAGCAGGGGTAAGTCCAGATGTCGCTTTTATCGGAATTTCGCATTTTTGAGCCCCAATTAGTCCGTTATAGTGAGGTCTTACTGTACTTGCAAATACTGGACAAGAACTTGGTAGACTAGTGCAGAGTTTTGCTGATGTCTGTGAGCATCGTGCCCTGAGAGTAAATGAAGAAAAGAGTAAAGTGATGGTTATTGAGAGAGAAGGTGACTCCTAGTGCGATGTCATAGTGAATGGAGAGAGACTGGAATTGGTGAGAGAGTTCAAATACCTGGGTACAGTGATAGAAAAGAGAGAAAAATGTGCAAAAGAAGTTGATAGTAGAGTGACACAAGGAAGAAAAGTAGCTGGTGCAATGAAGGCCTTGATAAAAAACAGAGGCTTAAGTGTTGCAGCTGCACGAGGCTTACACGAAGAAGTGTTAGTGCCAACTTTAACATATGGATGTGAGACTATGGTGTGGCATGAAAATGAAAAGTCAAGATTAAGAGGAGTGGAGATGGGACTGCTGAGAAATGTTTGTGGAGTACAGAGGGTGGATAGGATAAGAAATAATGTGATTCGTGAAAGATGTGGAGTGAGGAAGTTGGTGGACTCCAGAATTGAAGAGAGTGTACTGAGATGGTATGGTCATGTGGAGAGAATGGATAACAATAGAGTTGTGAAAAAGGTCTGTCTGAGCAAATTTGAAAGAGGGAGGAGGCGAGGTAGGCCAAGGAGAAGGTGGAGAGATATGGTGGATGAGTGTGTGAGGAAGAGAGGTTTGGAAGTTGGTGAGGCTAGGGAACTGACAGGAGATCGAGCTGGCTGGATGAATGTTTTGAGGAGAAGTGCATGATCAGGGATTTTGGCACCCCTTTTTAATGTGGCAGAGTCCAGATTGGCTCTATTGGATAGGTTTGTGTGAAGCTACAAGTCTTGGTGAATGTTTTTGGCATATCCGATAGAGCCAGGATTCTGGGGTCTTGAATGATGAGTGAATGGAAGCGTGGCCCATTGGATTGGGCAAATTTGGGCTGTCTGGACGTTGCTACTCCTCACCCTGCCCTAGGGTGGGAAAGGAGGTCCGGATGATGATGATGATGACGAACCATTTAGATTTATAAAAGTTAAGAGATAGGAAAATCTGTTGATGTCAAAGTAAGTAAGAGTGTGCTTGGATTGTATGATCTTGTAGAGGGAAAAGGTTGCTGAAAAGGTGCAGGTGAATTTGAAGATGGGAGCAGATCAAGAAAATGAACTGAGATCTTTGTTGAGTAAAAATCTCCATCTCACAAGGTGTAATTTAACTAGCTCTTTCAGCATTTTCTACCACATAGTATCTATGAATGGATATGATAAGTATGTGTGAGATGAGGTACAGACAAAAGGGAAGACAAGGAACTGACAAAAAAAGTGAGTGGATGGATGAATTATGTTTGGAGATGTACTTGCAGGTTAGGAATGGAGAAAACTTCCCATCTCCCATCCCTTGACATATATAAATGTGCACACAGATGGGTGGATGGTCCTTTCAGAAGTTATCCATTTTATATTTTCATTGTTATATGTTACTTTTATAATCTGTTGCTATACTGTACAAGTTTTCTTTCTGTAAAGGTTGCTTCATAAATTTATCTGAAACTTAATCAACAGGTTCCCAAAGTATGTTATACATACACACATACATACAAACAGAGATATATATATATGTATATATATATATATATATATATATTGTAATCCCTACATATGTCCAGGCAGGATGAAATTGGTTTGCAGATTTGTGATGTATTGCTTTAACGCTTGGTATCATGACTGTTACTCTTCTTAGGTACGATTGTTTGAGTGGACCAATGAACGAGAATTACGACTAGAGTGCTCTCACTTCAACAATGTGGCAGCATTGTGCCTCAAAACCAAGGGAGATTTTATTCTGGTGGGTGACCTAATGCGATCCATGACGCTTCTCCAGTACAAAACCCTTGAGGGAAGCTTTGAGGAAGTACGTATTGTTATTATTATTGTACAGTATTGTAATTATGTTTGTTCAGTACCTATAGAAATTTAAAGGTGGCTGTCTTCATGAAAGCACTATTTATGTATTTTTTTCTGATAACTGTTGATAGAGTTGTACCTTTTGCATTTTACATGTAAAATTGCTTTATTAGAGTCAGTTTTATTGAGAAGATATTAAATATATGTTAATTGCAAAATGGAGGTGAATGTTACTTATCATCCTCATCATCTTCGTTTTTCGTCCTTCTGTTCCCATATTCAAACTGGGGTTGGACATGCGATGGCTTTTCTCCACTGCTTCCTATCCTGGATTAAATCTTCTCCAATACCCAGTCTTTCCATATCTTGCATTACAACACTTTTCCAGGTCTTAGGTCTTCCTGGCAGTCGATGTCCCACCACTTCCAGTTCTTCTGTTATTCTCACACAGCTCCCTTCCTTACTCCTTCTCACGTGACCAAACCATCTAAGCCGCTTCTGCCTCAAGATGATATCGAGATCCTTCACCCTGCATCTTCTGGCTACCTCCTCATTCAAAACTCTGTCCTGCCATCTCACTCCCGCCATGTATCTTAACATTCTACGATCAGTACTCCTCAGAACATTCATCAGTCTATCTGTCAAAGCCCATGTTTCAGCACCATATATCAATACTGGTCTAATGCAGGCCTCATATATTTTACTTCTGTGTCTCACTGGTATGTGTTTGTTGACCAGTAGGCTAGCTATTTCCTTTCACTTTAACCATGCTGCCGCCACTCTTGTTCTGGCTGATCTCTCTACCCCTGCTTCACAGTCCAATATATCTCCTAGATAGCAGAACTGCTGCACTTCCTGTAGTGTGCCCCCATTCACCTCTAGCGCATCCTCTGCTTCATCTCCCTCTGCCTCTCTTCTTATGTAGGCTGGGCAGCGGAAATTTTGCACTCCTCTCAAATTCTGCAGACCTGAACACCTTCTGTGGCACCACTTATTACACTCCGTGCACAACACTGAGTTCACTCTTACTCCTCTGCCACAGCATCCACATGGCCATTTTCCTGACTGAATTCTTTCTACTGGTTTCTTGCCTGTCACCATTACCTTTGTCTTATCCATATTTATTTTCATTCCCCTCCTCTCCATTCCATTTCTCCATCTATTAAGCATTTCCACCACTTCTTCCTTAGTCTCCGCTGTTAGCACTAGGTCATCAGCATACAGCAATTCCCATGGGCCCTCCCCCCTACATTCCCGTGTTGCCTCCTCCATTACTATGTTAAACAGCAGTGGACTGAGTGCTGACCCTTGATGTACCCCAACTCCTATTCCAAAATTTCCTGATGTTCCTGCTGTTGTCTTGACTTTTGATCTTGTATCAATATAGAGAGACATGATAGCTGCATTGAGTCTCTCAGGCACATTCTGTCTTCTCAAGGCCCACTCTATAAATCTCCTTGGTACTCAATCAAAAGCTCTAACAGTGTTACTAGTAGCTGAAATTCATGCCACACCTCTGCTCTGAGTATGAGAGGAGATACTGTATTTATGTATTGGTTCAGTTTATGAGTGAATTTCTCTAAACCTTTATATTATTAGTTTTTAATTGCAAAATGCCTTGTCTTACAGATTGCGCGGGACTATGATCCCAACTGGATGACAGCTATTGAAATATTAGATGATGAACTATTTCTTGGTGCGGAACATGCTCATAATTTATTTGTCTGCCTTAAAGACTGGTAAGATGTCCTTATACTTTTTATTTTTTTATTATTATTATTATTATTTTTTTTTGCACTAATGATTTCCACGCATCCATTGCATTTTTTGTTTCTTTGGAAACAGGATATGGAATTTTTCACTAATACAGTAATTTTCATGCATCCACTGCATTTTTTGTTTCTTTGGAAATAGGATAAGGATGATGGTGATTAATTTTCCATGGTTTACATCAAGGAACACAACTGAAATGCTCATCAAGCTTGGTCTTATTACATTTAAGGTTCTTAAGTTTGGTGAACCGAAATATCTTGCTGAATTGTTGAAATTCCCATCGGCACGCCCAGGTATGATGTTATGTAGTGAAGGTGATTCCTTACATCCTGACGAGCCTGGAGCCATTCACCAGTCATCTTTCTCTGATCATTCTTTTGTGTGTACAGCCCCTAGATTATATAATAGATTGCCATTGTCCGTGAGACAGCTCTCTTTTGTTGAATCCATTAAGAGACAGGTGAAAGCCTTTCCCTTTTCAAAATACTACAACCTATAGAGAGGTACTGTGGTGGATGATTATAAGGTTTAACTATTGCCACTTTTTTTTTTTTTTTTTCAACTGATGAAGTTTGTATTGTGTATGAGAGATGTCACAATTCTTGTATTGTAAAAATAATGTATATGTGTGTCATCATCATCATCACCATCATCATCTGGACCTCCTTCCCCACCCTAGGGCAGGGTAAATTCCCAATTGAAGAACTGGCATTTTTGAGACACAAAAAAACAGAATATTATTATTATGATGATGATGATCATTATTATTATTTATTTATTTATTCATTCATTCATTCATTCATTATCCAATCCTATGTCGCTCCACAGAGGAGCGTAGGAGCCCGGTTATTACTTTTATTTATTTATTTCTCATTTACTTATTTGTTTTGAGGGATTATACACAACTCTCCCTTTCTGCAGATCCAGCTCCATTCATCATGATCCCTGCCTCCCCCTCCTCCCCTCCTGCCCTTTTTTTTTTCTTTCCATTGTAGGCTATTTTCCATTCTGCATTTCCATACTATTAGTACTTCTTCAGCACCTGCTGCCTTTCCATTAATAAACTTTTCACTGCTTGGCTCAGTTCTGCCTTTGATTTGTTCATGTGTACAGTATTTCATCTTATATGTACAGTATAACAAAACCCATGATGATTGATTTGCTTGTAGAGTGATGACAAGATTTGGTGGTCTTATGATGATGAGAGTGGCAGTATGGTGTTGCAAAGAAAATGGATTTAGGTACAGTATAGTGGTGGAAAGAGTATGCAGTATATGTGTGTGGATGAAGATTAAGAGTGTCTTTTATGGAGTCTTCTTTTAAAAGATTTTTCATTTTTTCGTAGTGCTGCAACATCTGATGAAGAAAGACAGCAGATGCAGGAAGTTGGGCGGTTCCATCTTGGAGACTTTGTTAATGTGTTCCGGCATGGAACACTGGTAATGCAAGGTGTACCTGAGGCATCCACTGTCACCCAGGGTTGTGTCCTCTATGGCACTGTTCATGGTGCTCTGGGTCAGTATCATTGTTGTATGCTACTATTTAAATATGCCAAGAAATTTTCATAACTTCTACCACCATTCACTGCCATCATGTTTTTTAAGGCTAGGAATATACTTGAGAAAAGAGTTTCAGGGTTCTTTCATTCTTATTCACCCCGTATTGTTCCATCATATTTCCTTTTTGAATTTCTTGACTGCTCGTCAGATAATTTTCTGCCATAAAACTAATGCATTTATACCACTACTGTTATCCATATGTGTTGCTTTCAGAAAACAGATTTTATTGTTGACTTTTGTATCTTTCTGTAGTTGGACCAGTGAATAACTTATAAGACTCACATTGTGTAGGAAAGGAATTTCCATGCTGGTAATTGTCCACATTGTTTAATTTTGATATTAAGCAAAACTACACCTTTTTCAGGACTGGTAACAAGCCTAAACTTGGAACTGTACAACCAGCTTCTGGAAATGCAAAAGCGACTTGCTCGAGTAATAAAGTCGGTGGGAAAAATTGATCACGATTTCTACAGAAGCTTCAGGTATGATCTGCATCTTTTTTGGGGGTAGGTGGTTGGAGGGGGTGGGTGGTGCTTGATGTTCAGTGTGATGGATACAGGTTCCGTACAGGAATAATGTGTAAAATGCTTTATTGATTTGTCTTATTATTTATAGTGATTTACTGATTTTCCAGTATACACCAGTAGAAAATATCATGCAAGTAATAAATGAAGAGTATATTAAATGTTTTATCATTGATGTTATTTTAGGAGCTGAAATGTAGTGGTGCAGTCGGTTTTGCAGGTTTTGTACTCTGAAAAAGCAGTGTGTGGTAATCACATGGGCATTTGCCTTCTCAGTGTAATAGGAAAAGTATATGGTAGGATACTTATTGACAGAGTTAGGGAAATAACAGAGGAATTAGTTGGAGAAGAACAGGGAGGTTTTAGGAAGGGAAGAGGTTGTGTAAACCAGCTATTCATTCTTAGATCCTTAGTGGAAAAGTTTCAAGTGAAGGGAAAGAAGTTGTATGCAGCCTTCATGGATCTGGAGAAAGCATATGACAGGGTGGATAGACAAGGATTGTGGAAAGTATTAAGAATATATGGAGTGGATGGGAAGTTGTTGAAGGCAGTGAAGAGTATGTATGAGGGTGCTAAGGCTGCAGTGCGTGTGGATGGCAAACTGAGTGAATCTTTCCATTTGAAGGTTGGATTGAAACAAGGATGTGTCATGTCTCCATGGTTGTTCAGTCTGTACATGGATGGGGTTATAAAAGAGATAGAAGGTCGGGCAGTGGATGTTGGAGCGGCCCTAGTGAGAGAGGGCAGTGTTTGGAAACTCCCTGTACTGTTGTTTGCAGATGATACTGTGTTGTTGAGCGAAGACGAAGGGGAGCTGCAAGGCTTGGTAGATGAGTTTGGGAGAGTGTGTAAGAAATGGAATCTACAGGTGAATGTAGGGAAGAGTAAAGTGATGGTCTTCAAGAGAAGTGAAGTTAGTGAATGTACAGTGAGATTGGATGGGGAGGATATGGAGAATGTGAGTGAATTTAAGTACTTGGGTAGTGTGATGAGTAAGGATGGAAGTCGGGGGGGTGAAGTGCTTGAAAGTGTGCAGGAAGGAAGGAAGGTTGCCGGTTTGTTGAAAGCAGTGATAAGAAACAGGGAGGTGAGCATGGAAGTGAAAAAGTTGTTACATGACAGTATTGTGATACCAACTCTAACATATGGAAGTGAATCTTGGACCCTGTTGCAAGGACAGAAGTCAAGAGTGAGAGCAATGGAAATGAGTTATTTGAGAGGAGCATGTGGAGTCACATGGAGAGACAGACTAACAAATGAGGAAGTGAAGGAGTGTTGTGGTGTGGATGTGGATGTGATAGGAAGCATTAGGAGAAACACGTTAAGGTGGTTTGGGCATGTGGAGAGGATGGAGAGTGAAAGACTGATGAGGAGAGTGTATGTGAGTGAGGTGGAGGGGGCGAGAGGGAGGGGGAGGTCGAGGATGAAATGAAGGGATGGAGTGGAGAGGTACATGAGAGAGGGGGGTGTGAGTTGGGAGCGGGGTAGTAGAATGGCGTGGGACAGAGCGACATGGAGGTGATTTGTTTGTGGCCACCCCGCGCGGGATTGAGGCGTCTGGCAATTGATAGATAGATAGTCTTTCTGAATTGATAAACAAGCATAACCAGCTAGCTACAGTGAAACTTGTAACATCTAAAACTGAATTTGAACTGAGAACAGTTCTCATTAATTTCACCATACCAGTATTTTTGCATGTTGGAGTCTTTGTAAATGATACATTGATGCTACATGACAAAAAGCTATGGATTATCGTTTTGTTTCATTTCGTTCTTTAAGGCTCCAGCGTGCATGCATGTGTCGCTCTTGGTCGCCTAATGGTGGCTATCCATGCTGCTCGATCTCTGGTAGGTTCCCTATTCAGTCCCTTATTCCTGAGGTCACCACTCAATGACCTCGTCCCAGGTCTTTTTCGGTCCTCCTTTCGCAACCCTACCCCTAACGTTAACAATTCTCACACTGCACCCAATTGTCATCCTCCATCCTCTTCACATGCCCAAACCATCTCAGTCTACCTCTCCTTATGACAGCATCAGTGCACTCTAGTTCCATCCTACCTTTCAACTCTTCCATCGTAAACCTGCCCCCCCCCCCTCCCCCAGCCCAGGCCTCGCACTCAAGGACTAACTACACATCCACCTAATCATTGTCATTTCTGTACGTTTGAGCCTCTTCCATTACTGCTCAGGTCTTACAGCCATATGAGTACAGCATTACACTCCTAGCACATGCTGCATACAAAGATCCCATAGCATGGAGGGAGAACCCTCTCATTACAAGTTCTTCCTTTCATAGCACTGAGCGCAAGACAGACCGGTGTGAGGGTTTCATTGATGGTGACCTGATTGAGAGCTTCTTGGACCTCAGCCCAGATAAGATGAAGGAAGTAGCTCAAGGACTTATGGTAAGAAATACTTATTACTTTAGTTTTTGTAAGTGTAAATATGGTAATTCACATGACCATTTCTGTAAGTTATATTTGAAAAGGAACGTAACTTACATTGGAGGAAGATGAAAAGTAGTGTTGAGAGAAACACAGTAACAATTTATATGCACTAGGACCACTTCATCCATGAGGGTTCATGTCATACCACACTTGCATTTACACATTTTGAGAGTGTGAGACAAGTTTCAAATCATGAGAGACATTCAATACCTGGAGTTAAATATCGGAAAGATCAGAAAAATTGCTGTTCCACTCAAGGTAAAGGTTACTAAAACCGCATGTCCACATAAGGGAAAGATCTTGAAAATTGCAAGTCCATTCTGAGAAATCATCAGAATGCTGCCCGTAACTTTTGTCCTTTTTGGTCTTCATATGCCTCAGTTTTAGGCTTTTATGACCTAGGTGTAGTGTTCTCATCATCTTGGTATTTTAATAAGAAAAATGGTAGTGATAATAACATGTATTGACAAAACACAGTACACCCTCGATATAACGAACTAACTGTTACCAGATCCTTGTCGAGTTGATGTTAAAGCCGAACGCCATGCTGTTTGGTAATCTACCAGGCGTCATGGCCTTAGCAAAACAAAAATCGGCAGTACAGTCATGTACAATAACATACCGCTAGATCTAAATGGCTCTTTCTCAATAAATGCTCTTTTTATGGCTCCTCTCACAATGCTAGTCACACAGTGACTGATGCGGCATTCTGCAGGATGGTGAGGAGCGCGCATGTGTGTGTGTGTGGATGCCACATTTGTAGGTGTTTCCCCAGTGTCGGTTCGTGTACCGAAAAAATTTCTTTAATGAACATGACATTTAGCCAGCTCAAGGTGGTCATTTAAACCAAAATTTGTTAAAAGAGGGTTCGGTATATTATGGGTTTCCTGTATGTGTATGTGTGTGTGTGACTGGTACATTTAACCAACTAGCACATGGCTAGTGTACAAGTTGAGTTTGGTTTGGTGCTAGTATAATCATCATCATATTTGTTATAGTAATGGTTTTTTATAACTTATCTGAGATGGAGTATTTGTATAATAATAATTAAAAAAAAAATCCCAGTGATTAAACAAATGATTTGTCCAAAACAACTCATTGACTTAACTTGCTTCTGGCACCAAAGGTGAGTGAGGAGTTCCTTCATATATGTTTTTAAGCCTTGTAGAGTGAGTAGTTCCTTTTTTGAGTTTTGTCAGTATTCATTTTCTTGGTCTTGTCTCTTGTCATAGTTATGAAAGTGGTATACTGTATATATTTTTTATTATTATTATTTTTTTTTAATATGTTCACCATCATGACTGGAAGAGCACAGATTTACTACCACTCAGTTTGCTGTAGGTCTGGTTCAAGCCCCACAACTGAGGATTCTTAACTTATCAGCTTGCACATTGGTGAAATCTGACTCCATGGTGTCTCACATTCACCATAGCCTCGTGGATACAGAGATTTTAGAGTGTTGTTGAAAAGCGTTGTCAGTATCATTAGATGCTGCAGACATATAATGGACTTGGTTGCTTCTTGTTTTTCAATACGGTAATATTTTATTTCTGTATACATTATTAGGATTGTTTTTGAACAGTATTATAGCTAATCTCTGAGGTTAAGAGCATTCTTCACCATTTTCTTTGTATCATAAGAGGAATCTCTAGGGTTTGGGAGTCAGAGGTGAGAACATTTATCAGTTTACTTGTCTAATATTGGTGTAGGGATGTGGCAACCCCAGTCACCATCATTTTATGTTGCAGACAGCTTCATAACTTATAATACAGGAGGGTGAAAGTTTGTTAATGTAACCTAATTTTTCATCTCAGCTTCATGCCCTGATAGAGACAACAGCTGAATTCATGGTCTTGCTACCATCATGTGTACTTGAGTAAAAGGATTGGAGAATTATAAATTAAAACTTTGTCAAGATACAGGTATTAAAAGTAGCTTATGTCCTTGTTTTGCAGATTAATGATGGTTCAGGGATGAAAACAGAGGCAACAGTGGATGATCTAATTAAAATTGTAGAGGAACTTACAAGAATTCATTGATGTGTGAGAATGCAAGTTTCTAGAATGAACACAGTGATAACTCCTGTACAGCAGAATCATAGTTCATTGGGCGTTTTGTTACAGATGCCCTACATGTGAAGCTAATGGTAGGTATGAGAGTAAGCACTGCAGTATACAAGCCTTTTTAGATATGATGAACTGGTATGTCATTGAAATGACCTCTTGTTGTGTTTAAATGAGGTGCCGAGAAGATAAAGGCAGTGATGTTGCATTTGTTTGTTGTCTGGCTTACCACAGCTACACACTAACACACACAGCTTGTCTTGTTCAGCGGAATTTGTTTTGTACATTGTTTATATAAAACATGCATTTGTTTTACCTTAAAGCTGAAAATTTAGTTACATATTAATCCGAACAAAAAAAATTGAG
>JAGKTI010000922.1:82345-95841 GCA_018397915.1 Birgus latro
TCCACCAGGCCACATCAAAACTGAAATGGAGTTTGCCAGAGAGTATTGGTCCTTTCTTGTGACTAACACTTTTTTTTTTTTCAGGTTATTTACCCTGAATTGGCCATTTTATATAGCAGTGTGGAAAAATCATTTTCCTAGTTACAAGTGTTTTCAGGTTATCAATATTGTTGTTTTTGCCATTGCCCAGTAGACTGAAACTACAGTACTAATAGGAGGTAATATAAACTGAAGTTGGCACGAAAGCATTTACACTGGAACCTCTCCTGACCTGTGCTCACACATGTAGTCATGGCAAAGATACAATACTAAAGCTTCCGAGGCAAGAATCATCATACCAGATGGCTTAACTCAACCTGGAACTTACTGTTACTAAAAAGTATATTGAGTTTTGCCTAGAGAATGGAAAATATTGAAAGCTCTGAGAGTTTTGTATTGTGATAGAGTAGTAATTCTGGTTACCTCCCAGACATGTGCCTCCCATACTTGCATGCATTTTGTGCTGATTCACTTGCAGACACACAAACACACACAACTCATATTTAATGATCATTGCCTAAACTGGTGCATCAAGAGCATTAGTGTATTAAAATAAACCAGAAATACTTTGATCAACATACTATTCAAAGGACTGGTGAAGTAGAGTTGGAAAAAGTTTGGCAGAGAATGAGCTTTGTTCAATCCTGGTAACTTTGAAGCAAGTCTTGTCTTGGGAAGTTAGAGCAGGGAGAGTAATTGTAAGTGTGCCTTTTCTTGAAGTGTGTGAATAGATGTTCAGGGATGGTTCTTACTGTGAGTGCTCGTGTTGTTGTTAACTGTGATTACTGCTTGGCTGACATTGAATTTCACTGATAATCCAATTATCCTTCAGAAAATTCAGGATGTTATTTACTGGTGTTATAAGAAGATGGATTTTTATTTTTTTTCCAGGAAATTTATGAAAGTTAAAGTTTCATCCAATATTTTAATTGTTTCTTATTATCCAGCATTATTACCAGTACATTATTAATGCAGGGACCCATCAACTGTTTCATTATGATGATGCTTATTGGATTGTTTTTCTGCTTCCACTAACTTCTTTTATTCATGTTATGATAAGCCTTTTGTATGATGAGTATAATTAATGTGACATCTCACCCTCAAGTTGCAATAGTTTTTTCTAAACTAAATAAGAGCTTCAGGAGGTAGCAAGAATAAAAAATTAAGGCATCATTTAGTGAAAGGGTTCAGTAATAGTTGGATAACTGCAGCTTGAAGTAAAGAAATAATGAGATCACTTATAAGTAAGGTTATATTTAATCACTGTTTCACTTTTTAGGACAGAAGCTGCATATCACTGAAGTTAACATAAGCAGACATTGACTTTGAGCTACAGTACCTTCAGATATTTAATATATAGGTAGGTATATGTGTAGAAGTGTGAGTAAACATTTGGATCTGTTATGATGTTTTTACCCTGTATTGATAAAAGTGATGTCCCCTGACTGCTGATCAGTTACCCATTAGGATCAGTAAAAAATGAATATTTACTGTACAACAGATGCCCACCCATGGAAGTGTCCCAAAGCTGTCCACTGTGATCAGTAGATTCATACATACCTGTACATACATACCTACATGCCCTCTCACCACACAACCTTTGAAGCTTAATAAGACCTTCCTTACAGCACTACATGAGTATAAAAGTGCCACTAGTGACAGACCTACTCTGTCCTAAGCAAACACTAAGCAGAGCAGAACTTTACACTGTGTTTCTTGCTGTTTCTTCCATTTATTATACAATGATTCAACATTCTTATGTATCCATTTAAATTGTCATGATAATTTATTGTGAAATTAGGAAGACAGGGTGTGAGCAAGTGCATGACAGTCCTAAAGTTTGCTTCTTTTTTAAAACACAGTATATATATTTGCTTATATTTGTAACCCATATTTAAGAAGGAGAGAGAGAGAGGCCAGAAGGGATGTTCAAATCAGTTTGTCCCATAGCTGTGTTCAGAGTCAAATAGAACATGCCCTTACATTGGGATGATTGCTTTGTTGTCTGGCGATTCCTTGCCTGTCTTTTTATAGTTCCCTGTCCATCTTTTCACACTTATGAGTCTATAAAGTGATTTTAAAGACCAAAGGAAAGAAATCTGAAAAGGTGTCTCAAGACATCAAATCCAGATTTTGTGCATACTAAGTAATTTTTAGGCTACTTGACCCTACAATATTGGTGTAAGGCCATAGAAGTGAAGGTTGGTAGAATGAACGAGAGCAGCACCAAGAAAAAGCAGAAAGATGTAAAATGTTTCCCTTTGGGAAATTTGAAATTGTAAAATGGTACTGTAATGTAGTAGTAACTAATTATGCTGCTCACTTTATAAAAGCTTAGCATGTGTGAATGTACTTAATGCGGACAAATTTTAACAGTTGTTTAAACTGGCAGAAACCCCAGTGGGAGAAATAGTTTGAGCTTGAAAATCCCAACAATGTTAAACTCTTTCTAGCACGTGCGTTTCTCTTCGTTAAGAGAGATACTGTCTAGTGAGGAGGTCATAACTGTGTTCTCATATTCTCCAACTCTTCACTAATGTATCAGACAGACCACAAGCATCACTTCCTTTCTCTTGTGTCGTGGCATTGTCCTTTTCATCACTTAAATTTGTTTTTTTATTCTTAAATTATCTTTCTTTTCGTTTAGTTTCATTTAATTTTTAAAGGCTCCAAAATGTTTCCATGCGTCTGCCTTGGTCACCTAATGGTGGCTGTCAATGCTGCTTGATCTCTGGCAGCTTCCCTATTCAGTCCCCAATTCCTGAGGTCACACTCGGTGACTTCATCCCAGGTCTTTTTCGGTCAGCCTCTCGATACCGTACTACCCCTAACGTTAACACTTCTCACTTTCTGCACCCAATTATCATCCCCCATCCTCTCCACATGCCCAAAAAATCTCAGTCTGCCTCACCTCATCACCACACCAAAACATTCCAGACACATCGTACCTCTCAACTCTTCCATTGTAAGCCTAGCCCCCCCCAGGCCTCACACTCAAGGACGCACTACGCATCCACCTAATTATTGTCATTTCTGTATGTTTGAGCCTGCGAATATCCTCTTTCTCTGCTGCCCAGGTTTCGCTACCATACAGCATTTCACTCCTAACACATACCATGTAAGTACAAAGATCCCTTAGCATGGAGGAAGAGCCCTCTCAGTGTCAGATGAGGCAACAGCTTCCTGAACTTCTTCCAACCACTCCTCAGTTTTGCAACAGAGCTTGCTCCAGCTCCACCTCTGGCACATAATATGTCTCCCAAATAACAAAACTTCACACACTTAAGAGACTCTCCAGCAAGCTCAGTCCTTTTATGCCTGACAATCTCCACATGCTTTCCCCTACACACAACACATGTGAAATCAGCATTATCTCGCAGTCTACTTCTAATACCACTACATCTCAGATACACCGACTCTAATTACAAACACTGCACAAGATAGAATAGCTTCCCACGCCCTTGTGGCAAATCGCACGTGGCCACTTTCCCTCTTCTCTGACAGTACCGCCACTAGCCCAAGATAGCATCACTTTTGTTTTATCTGCTTTTACTCTTTAGCCCTTGTGCCCCATGCCATATCTCCCTTCTTCCTGAGTCTCTCCTCTGCCTCCCTCTCATTCTCTGCAATCAACATCAAATCATCAGCATACATCTCCCACGGGGATCCATTTCTGAAGCCACGTGAGAGGGCTTCAGGTACCATGACAGACAATAAGGGGCTCAAGACTGACGCCTGATGCACACCAACATTCATGGAACACTCATCACTCAAATCACCATTCACCTTCACCTGGGTGTGAGCACCCACATACGTAGCCATGACCCTCCTAACCAGCCACTCCTCGATCCCAAGCTTTCTCATTACCCACTTCACCACCTCTCGAGGGGCTTTGTCAAAGGCCTTCTCCAAATCAACAAAAACAAAGTACAGATCCTTTTTCTTTCCAATATATTTTTTCTGAAGTTGTCGAAAAATGAATATGGCATCAGAGGTCCCTTTGCCTTGCATAACCCAAACTTCGTTTCATTAATATTCACTCTTTCTCCAATCATACCTTCTAGAACTCTCTCCATTATCTTGTATATACAGTATGTTATTACTGGTAGGTGGGGGCACTCACCATCCACTCACTTGATGTAGTGCTGATCTCGGGTGACTGCCCTTTCCTCTCTTCCTTCCTTCCTTCCTTTCCTTCCTTCCTTCGGTCTTTCTTTCCCTCTTTCTTTTCTCTTCCTTCTGTCTGTGAGTGACCTTACACTGAGTGGTAAGCAAAATGGTTTCCTGTACACCATGAAACCATTTACTATGCTGGGTGGTAACCATATAACCAAACTGTGACTCCTGGTGGTTTAGTGGGTAATTAACACGCTCCAACCAGATTGAGTCTGTGTACGTTTATATCGGGGTGGTTGAGGTTTATTGCTCACATAATGCTACTCAGGGATGTGTGAGGCTGGTCACTCATCTTAAATGTCAGAACTAATTTGGCTAGCCCCGGGCTCCTATGCTCCTCATGGGGCAGCACAGGATTAGATGATGTATGTATAATAATGTTTTGGGTGTAATGGTCTGTGGAGTTTCATGCAGTGTGTTGTAATTGAGTTTGTTGATCAATGGGTAGAAGAGTTTGTGTTTGGATGGTATGGTTCGATAGAGAGAATGGATGTCTGTATATGGCTGGGGTGGTAAAAAGTGTATAATTAACCCCTTCAGCCAGATTCTCTCATTATTTAATTAAAATCATACAGCAGTAGTCAGTACAATATAACATTTTACTAAAGCTGAATAAATTGAAGGAGACTAGTATTTCTTCTACCCAGTGGATCATTTGTAACCTGCATAAAATGTTTGTTGGAGGCCATCCATTCATTTATCCATCATCCAATCCTTTATTGACCCCATCAGGAGTGTAGGGACCCTGGACTAGGCTGCTCAAAATAAGAAAAAGGTGCCCTTGGCTTGAAGAGTCAAGTGAGGTTGAAGGTAGAAGACATGGAAGGTCAAATTGAAGATTACCTGACACGGTAAGTGAACTTGTGAAAAAGTAAAAGTACAGTATTGATAGTGAGCATTTAATCACTTCAGTCTTGTAACATTTTTCAATTTTTTGCTGTCTGCAAGTGATTTTATTCAGCATAGGAAAGATGTTTGATGGAGATTAGGTTAATGAAATCTGTATGTACCCACTCAAGTTAAAAATTCTTTCCATTGCTACATAGAGCTATCTGAAGGTTGCCAGAATAAAATGAACAATTATCATGGTCTTAAAAAGTTGTTACAACTGAAAAAGGTAAGCCTCAGTATAATGAAGTACCGTAATATATAGATGGCTGTACACATTATAATGATTGCACCCATTTTGACTTTGCAATTGACAGAATGCCTCTACTGGTGCTGAGAGTGAGTTAAAGATGTATGTGAATATGTCACCAGTGAAATGGTGGTGAGAATTTTAAAGGCTTGAATGATGGATGAATAGATGTATAGGCACTCTGTAGAACTGTGCTTCTTTTTCTTATTTCTGGATCATGCTTACCCCAGTGAAGTAGTGTTAGGATTATGATGGCGATAGTTTTAGTCCCCATAAATGTGTGGTATTGTAAAATATCCATCTCAGTCCTTTCAGTATAAGGGACACCATTTTCAGTGTGTGCCATCCCTGTATAGTAATTGCTACTATGATTATTGATTTAAGGTTGCAGGGGATATTGTATTATAAAGATCAGCAAAACTGCTGGGTGAGTCCCTCTCACACCCACTCCTTAATTGCTCTCTGCCACTTCATAAAATTCACTGTTTGGCCCTCAGATATTATGTTCCCCAAGCGCTTGGGCTGGCCTAATTTGAGGGGGTTGGGGGAGGGAGGAGAATGCAGGCAAGCTCAGTAGACACTGACAAACATCATATAAATGCAGCATTAGTGCACTGCAACACACACACACACACACACACACACACACCAAACTTTGACGTTATGCTTTGATCTTTACCTTTTGTTCTCAAAATCAAATTCCTTAATCTTTGACTTACTCTGAACCCTTCCACTGAGTTCAGTATAAATCAGATAAAAACTTCTAAGTTGACCTTGTCGTATGGTGTGACTTAACTCATTGTTCTAAAATGTAATCGGCCAAGCTCATGGCCGACCTACCATTCCACCAAGTTTGATCCATACCAGACAAGAACTTTTTTTCACACACACACACACACACAGGTCAAATTTTGCCTTTGCCTTGTGACCTTCATGTTTGGCTGTTTGTTCTCAAAATTCTCTACAATCTTGCCTTACTCTGAACCCATCTACCAAGTTTGGTTTAAATAGAATAAAAACATTTGAGTTGACCTTGGCCATAACCTATTCTCGAAAACAGATCAGCCTCGTGAATGACCCTCAACCCCTCTCACCAAGTTTGGTTGAAATCAGATCAAAACTGATCGAGAATGTTAGTTCACTTCATGCTGGCCCCTTGCCAACAACTCATTCCCTAACATTACAAAGTGACGGTAATGGATTGAGGAGCTTGTCACCATCTAAAATTATATGCTTGGAAGACAAAACGAGCCAAAACATAGAAAATGTTAGTACCGTATTATAGGGCTGCATTAAATTTTGTACACACACACACACACACACACACAAACTGCTAGCTAATAAGTCTTCTCTGCGATGGCAATTTTTGCAACCAAGAAAACGTACTGAATATTTCGGTATTGGTTACATGCTCTCAACTTATAGAGAGGAGGGGAGAATGGTTATGGATCGTGCACGATGTGATAAGCACGTGCGGCATGAACTTGCTGTAAATCAAACAATCGACATATTCTCTTGGTGTGGCCTGTCTCTGTGGTATATAACGACACGATCAAAATTTCTTTCACTAATCAAATTTTTCAAGATAATGACTTTTAATAAACATGATACATTACTTATACAAAACCCTGTAAGTAACTGAGTAATGGTTATATCGCAATATTATGGCAGGAGAGTGAGCACGATAGATTCCCGAGCACTTCTTGAATTTGTGAATACGATTATTATTATTTTTTTCCCCTGGTTTCGTCCAGATAGTTTGGGCACGTAGAGAGAATGGGGAATGAGAAACTGATCGTGAGGAGGAGGGGAAGGGGAGGAGATCGAATATGAGATGGAGGGATGACGTGGAGAGGTATATGAGAAAGGATGATTTGAGGAGAGTGAGTTTAAGGGGGAGGGATGAGGTGGAGTGGCTTATGAGGGGAGGGTGTAAGCTGAAGAGATGGCAGCCTGATGGTGGAGGACAGTGTGACATAACCACCCCTTCCGGCATTTTGACTTCTGGTCATAAATTGATAGGTTCATCCAGATAGTCTTATTCAGCTTTAGATTTTGAAAGTCTCCATTAGCGCTGTCAGTACAGTGACACTTCATGCTATCCTTGGACATATATATTCAAGCTTTCGTTCCACAAAGGTTAGAAACGCCTTGATTGATTCAAGTACTGTACGATGGTGGTGTTGCCATTTGTTTTAGCTTTCATTCTCGCTACCATCAAACTATTTTATTTGAAAGTCCTGTGGTACTGATGCGTTTCATGTTACGGCAACACTCGAGGTGGGTCAGTCGCTGGTAGAGGGGGAAGAAGGGGGGATCGATTCCCGGATGTGGATGGCAGTAGAGTAATCCAGTGCTGTGGGAAGGGGAGCATGTGTGGGTTTGCTCCAGCAGTCATTTAATTCATCTGCGCTTGCAAAGCAAGAACGGGGCTGTGTGTGTTTGTGTGATAAAGAGAGAGAGAAAGCAGTATAGCTCAAACCGTTTCTGTAATTTTTAAACCCGAGGTAATGAGACAACCAAGGGATTTTTTTTTTTTTTTTTTAGAACTGTAGGTCAGAGGTAAGGTTCACATTCAGGCTAAAGTTTTTTTCAACACAAAACTTTGTGTAAGCCTTCAAGGTAAAACAAGGATAAAGGGCTTCGATTTTGAGAACTGTCACATGTTAAGGTCACGGAAAATTTAAAGGTCACTGCCACTGGGCAGGGTCAACTCAAAAACTTATCTGGTTTGGACCTAAATTGATGGAACGATGAAGTAATTTGATTTTGAGAATAATCGGTCGAAGTGCAAGGTCACAGGGCAGTCAAATTTTCGGCTTGTAGAGCAATAGGTTGACGCGTGTGTTGCACTCTCTCGAGGCTCCTTGTTTCTTGTTTCGTATTGGTTTTGGTGGTGGTGGTGTTCTTGCAATCGTTGTCTTCGCCACAAACCTTCATTTCTGCGGTGATTGGAGTGAAAATTACTCTGCATTGACCATGACATCTCTCTCTCTCTCTCTCTCTCTCTCTCTCTCTCTCTCTCTCTCTCTCTCTGTAACTCACCGGGTCGGTCAGGATCACTTGATGGTAGTGATCGTCAGCTTTTACCCTCCCGAAAGGGAGCTGAGAGCTCATATAGTCCGATCTATGGGCAAGGCTGTGACCTTCACACACGCACACACCCATCCCCTTGCTCAAGGGGGACTAACCACCCACTTCGTCAGTGAAACTTTTCGTAACCCGAGCGAGGCGCGAACTCCCGTCTACCTGATGGCAAGCGAGAACGCTACCACTGCGATGTCATTAAGGTTTTTAAATTGCTGTTTTAGTCCGAAGTGTAAAACGATAGACGAGTAACCACCAAGAGACGGGAACAAAATACCAAAAGAAACATCAGCCCAATATAGGCACGTGTTCTTTTCGGCTTCCACCGTATTTACCGTACGGAGCAAGTTGGTTTCAAACGGGTCCTTTGGCCTCACTGTTCTGTGGTTTGTTCGTTTTAAATGAGTTACATATAGAAGCAAATAATATACCTGTATATGAAAAGCAAACTTGGGGAAGTGTCACGTCTTTGCTCGTAAACGTTGCGTCACTGAAATTTTGTCGTAGCATCATCAGACTACTTTATTTAGTGTACTGATGAGTGAAGAGGGAGGAGGGAGGGGGAGCGATCGGTTTGGGAATTAAGGTGAGGGTAAGGTAAGGTAGGGGAGGGGAGGTGGAGTGGGTGCGTAGCTTAATACTTCCGATAGATTTATTACGATATCTTTATCTTCATTATTTAGTTATTTTGTTGTTTGTTATATGTAATTTCCGCGTACTGGTGGGCTAAAAGGGAGGGAGGAAGGGGAGATCGATTAGGGAATAGTCTGGGGTAAGGAGAGGAAGGGGGACCATGAGTGGATAGATATACAGTATTCCCAAAATTTTAAATGATACGATTTTTTTTCTTTTTCTCTGTTTATGTTTTGTTTTTGCTGTCCGACTATTTTAGCCTATTTACCGCACAGCTTGGTGGGAAAAAAAAAAAGTATGGGTGATCGATTCAGGAATGTGGTAGGGAAGGGGTGGGGTGGAGGGGGCATGCGTGGGTTGGCTGGTTGGGTCGGTAGTGAAGGCAGACGCGCATTCCATTCCCGGTGTGTCTACGGGAGCGTGGCACCCTCTCTTGCCCTCTGCCCCCTCTCTTGCCCTCTGCCTGCACTCGTACCGTCACCCGAACCCACGCTAGCACCTGCCACACGAACGCCAGGTAAGTTATCATCACGTGTGTCTGGCTGGCTGGGTTGTCGGGCAGCAGTTTCCTGGGTTTTGAAGGCTTTCTGATATCTCTTGCGATTTTGTTTGCATATTATCATTCTGGTTTTTATCACTGCTGTTATTATCAGTGTAGATATCAGTATCACCATCATCATCATCACTATTATCACCATCGGCACCACTAACACCATCATTTTAAGCAGCATTATCTTCAGTGTTACAAGTAGAGTGGACAGGTTGTAGATATTAGAAAAGGAAAGCATAAAAAGGAAGATCACCAGTACTAACAGCGTCCAGTGTAAATGGCTCGTACGTATATTCACTCTATGTTGCATCTTAATATTCGCTCTTCTGCTGTTTATTCAGTGTTGGATCTTAGTATTCGCTCTTCTGTTATTTACTCTCCCATCTTTCCCGCCTCAGTATGGGATTGATGTATGATTCTCAATATTCGCCACTGTGTTATTTATTCTTCATCTATCTTCCTTCTGTATGGGGTCGATGGAGATGCATGATTAAGGAACCCACGTCTATCGCCATGAGCCTCTCCACATCCTCGACACAGTGTGCATAAATAACTCAGAGCGGCGGTATTAAGTTCCCTATGCAGAAATGAGCGTAAGGAAAGGGATGTCAGGGATCTTCGAGGTTGCAGACCGACAAACACATAATCAGACCCCACTCATCAGGCAAGACGAGTAAGGATAGGAAGTTACAGAACCCACATTCCTTCTTGTAAAAAAAAAAAAATCGAATCCAGAATAAGTAGGCCTATATCATTTTGTGAATTTTAGTTGTGTGTCCAGGCTTGTGAGGGAGAGTTTGGTGGCACTATGTCGATGGAGAGTTGGTTGCCACACTTATCGATGTGGCCAGAATGTCACGTCATGTAGGTTAGAACACGAGGAGTCGAGCGGGTAGGGCCAGGCAGGGAAAGCATTTACCATCTTAACCAAATTTTACGGTAAGCAAATTTTCATAAGTTAGTATTACCAAGTCGTTTTGTTTGGTATTTTTTTTCGCTATAATATTCACTTTTATTTGCTTGTGAACATAAAAATTTAAATAGCTAATCTGTAAGTTGATAAAAATACGGAACCAGCTTTACCAGGAAGGGCGGCTGGGAGAAAAGTAGAGTCAGATTTCAGAGATTTCGTAACGCCTCTTTGGTTACAAGTAAAGAAGTCGTTCCAGCTGAAGAGTTAAGGGCGAAAGCATCACTGGCCGTGTGAGTGTGGTCGCACGTATGGATCGTGTTCTCTGTGGTTTTGAGGATTTCGTAACATCTCTTGCTTAGCGACTTATTATGCACATTATCGCCTTCATATCCTCTTGGATGATGTTGTGGTCGGCCGTATGGATCGTACTGTAAGTGGCATTGCAGATTTCGTAACATCTTCTGCTTAGGGTACCGATTTATTCTGCACATTATTCCTTCATAGCCTCTTGTGTGATGTTGATCGCTACTATTTCGGTCTTTTAAAAAACAGGTAAGATACAAGAGAATCTGAAGGTGTACTAGGCAAAATAAATCGCTTAGGAAGAGCTACTACGAAGTCTATGGCAACTAGAACACGATACAAAATGCTGTACTACAGATGAATAGCTCTTGGAACCGTATTCTCATCGGCTAAGGAAACTCCCTAACACTCTTCCTAGGCGATTTATTTCGCTTTTTACACCATATTGTCCAGGTCAGTCTTATGTAAATCTTTCTAACATTGCCATGCTTTTCATAAATAACGCGAAAAAGGACACCAGCCAGCCATATCCAAAAATATGTCGCTAAGGAAGAGGTGCTAGGGAGCCTCCTGACCCGACGAAATTGCGAAAATATATCGCTAAGGAGGAAGTGCTTGGGAGCCTCCTGACCCGACGAGAATACAGGTCCTGTTGCACAACTTCCACCACGGAGCACAGATTAGTCCCCGCCAAATACTGAACGATGTGTGGGTTTCCAAAAATAAATCGCTAAGGAAGATGTGCTAGGGTGTCTCCTGATCCGACGAGAATGCAGGTGCAGGTGCGGATATATCGAGAACATCCACCACAGAAAGGTGATCAATGCCCACCGGATATTGAACGCCGCGGGTCCCAACTGACAGCTCGCGATAACTGTACCGGATGCTTCACCATACCGACCACCTCTCAAACGGCTCTGAAACTTTGATGATGGGCTGTTGGTTCCTTGAGAGGGTCGGGATACTTGAGGGAGAGGTTCCATTACGAAATCCCTTGTACGCTACCTTGGCCCAAAACTGCCATCTCTCCACCTCGAACTCTGATCTATAATTTGTTGACCGGCTCTCAATCAGCTTTAACATTTTGATGATGGGTTGTTGGTTTTTTTCACAGGGAGTTGTGACGAAGATCCCCAGCCCCTTTCTGCTGGAGTAATGGTCAGGTGTATTCGAATTTAAGGGTCCATTTGACTAGTAACCAAGGAGACTCATACCTGCCTCATAATCAGAGCTCGTCAATTTTCATTTGGCCACGACTTAAGTCCGTCAGGTAAGGAAGCTCCCTAGCAACTCACCCTGCGCGATTTGCTTTTGGACACAGCTGGTTAATATCCTTTTACACGTTATCTATGCAGAGTATGGCAGTATTAGAATGATTTATATATTATGGAGAAGGACGTGTATATTAGGCAAAATAAGCTGCTTAGGAAAAGATGTTAAGGAGCTTCCTTAACCTCTCTCAGATGAAAACAGACTATGATGTACCATAACAAATGGAGTTGAAATATAGAACCTCTTTATGCGAGATATTCTTTTTAATATTGATCTAAGGATTTTTATTAAACGTGATTGCAAGTTCTGCAGTACATAACCATTTTATAGTGCTTTCTCGTTGTCTGATGGCTCTTTTGCCTCTCCCTGAAGCCTAGCGATGATTTCTCCATAGGCGGCCATGTCCTCGGTTGTTGTGGTGTCATCTGTGGCGTAGTTGGTTTACTTCGGATCCCGGTATTTCGGAAGGGAAGATCTTACTAGGGTTGTAGACATGGTAGGAATGGTTAGCAGTGGTCGGTGAGGATCCATGTATACCTGGGTAGAGGTGAGGAGGTACATAAGGTGAGGTAGAGAAGGTGGATGAGGTGAGGTAGAGGAGGTACATAAGGTGAGGTAGAGGAGGTGCATGAGGTTAGGTGGAGGAGGTGGATGTGGTGTGGTGAGGTAGAGGAGGTGGATGTGGTGTGGTGAGGTGGATAAGGAGAGGTATGTCAAGGTAGAACACAGGTCGATATGTCCTTGAGTTGGTGAGTCACGCCAGAGGGGAGGGTGAAGGAAAGAAGGGGAGGGAAAGGAGAGGAAGGAGGGGGAGAGTGAGATAGAAGGAGAGAAAAAAGAGATTAGAAAAAAAAGAGGGACGTAGAAATAGAGGGAAGAGAAGAGAGGGTGGCAGAGGGACGGAGGAGAACAGAAGAAAGTAAACATAAAGATTAAGTTGTCAAAGAAGCAAGAAGCCAAAGAAAACAGGACAGCTGGAGGGGACGATGAATGAAAAACTTGGGAGCTGAGAAAAGACTGGTGATTAAGCTTTACCACCTGGTGCGAAAAACAGTTGAAGCGAATTTTTGAAAAGTTAGATAGGAAAGTAAAGTGGTGAAACCCTTAAGGTATATTTGCAAAATAAATCGGTACGGAAAAGGTGATAGGAAACCAACCAGACCTGAGAGTATAACGGCTCTCAAATTGCCATCGTCTTACCGTCATCCTATCTGTATTTTCGCAGGGCACGACCCAAAACACACACACACACACACACACACACACACACACACACAAGAAATATCATTACAGTCCCCAGCGAATATGTGCCTCATCACCCTCCGTTCAAGCCTTCGATATTCTCAGCCCGTCAACCAACACGGACACACTAACAGCAAAAAACA
>JAGKTI010000923.1:0-35644 GCA_018397915.1 Birgus latro
TTACTGTCCTCATTTGTCTGTCACTCAAAAAGTCTCTCATCCATTCCAGGAGGCTTCCCTTCAGTCCTCCTATATGCTCTATAGTCTCTTGTGGGGTACCTTGTCGAAGGCCTTCTCCAGATCTAAGTACACACAATCCACCCAACCGTCTCTCTCCTGTAGCACGTCAATCACCCTTGAGTAAAAGCTGAACAAGTTGGAAACATATGACCTTCCACTTCTGAATCCAAACTGACTTTCAGTCAAAATATTCATTTCTTCCAGGTATTTTATCCATCTGTCTTTCAAGATTCTCTCTCACAATTTCGCAACCATGCTGGTTAAGGACTCTGGTCATAATTCAGGGGTTCTTCCTTGTTTCCTCCCTTATAGAGTGGCACCACATTTGCCCTTTTCCATTCCCGAGGCACTTTCCCCTCTTCCAAGGAGCACACAATTAAATTGTGAATCTTATCCACCGGTTGTTCTCGGCATTCCTTCAGTACCCAATTAGAGATTCCATCTGGTCCTGGGGCTTTCCTTACTTCTTGAGTTCCCAGTAATTTATACACTTCCTGCACTTCCACTTTTATATCTTTTATCACTACATTTCTAATCACTCCCTCTCCTTCCACAAACTCCCTTTCATTAGTGAAAACCGATTGGAAACATTTGTTCATTACTTCCTCTTGCATTACAGCATCCTTGTAGACCTCTCCTTCTACTTTCAGTTTGGTGATTCCTTCCCTTTGCTTCAATTTGCCATTAACAAATCTATAAAACAATTTGGGTTCATCCTTACATTTGTCAATTATACCTTTTTCAAAGTTCCTTTCTTCCTCTCTACGTATTCTTGTATATTCATTTCTAGTTCTTTTATATTCTTCCTTTGCTTGGATATTACCTCTCTTTCTCCATTTGTTCCATGCCATGTCCCTCTCTTTTTTTGCTATCATACACCTTCTATTAAACCACACCTTTTTCCTGTTTTCTTTCCCACTTGCTCTTGGCACATATTTTTCCATTCCCAAATTGTAGAGGTCTAAAAAGATATCCCACTTCCTCTGTATCTCTCTTGTTTCTCTGAATTTTCTCCAGTCTGCATTTTCGAAAAATTTTCTCAATTCTGCAAAGTTTGTTTTCCCAAAGTTGTATCTTCCTTGCCTATAAATTTAGCTCATCTCTTGGCACCACGTTCCCTGTTATCATCTGGAACTCAGTGACCACATGATCACTTTTTCCTATAGGACACAGATAATATAAAGATTCAATTACATCAGGTTCTTTGGATAGTAGCAAATCTAATCTTGCTGGTGTGTCATCACCTCTGAATCGTGTCTTTTCTTTAACCCACTGCATCATTACATTATTCATTGCTATATTTAACAATTTAGTGCCCCACGAATCTTCACTGCCTCCTGAGTCCTATTCCTCCCAGTTCACCTCTTTACAATTAGTCACCCATTAGGATTATATTGTTGCTTTTCTCAATCACTTTCTGTAGATAACTAACCATGTCTGACAACATCTGGTATTCATCGTCATTCCATGCTCTGATCTTAGGGGGAACATATACCACTGCCATACATCTCTCTTACCATTCTCCCCAGTTTCTAATTTCATATTTATCGCTTCAACCCTGCCCTCTGCCATTTCCACAGTATCTACATTTATATTGTCCTTCACTGCTGTCATCACTCCTCCCCCCATTTTTTCTTTTCTGTCTCTTCTCCATAATTTGTATTTCCCACCTCCCATATGAATATCAATATCTTCTTTCAATTTAGTCTCTACAAAGCACATAACATCAGGTTCGTGTACCCTCAGAAAATCATTGATTTCTAACCTTGCCGATATTAGTCCATCAGTGTTTGTGTACGCCACTTTCAAACTTTTTTCATCGTTTTTTATACCCTCATCTCTCCTTCCCTCTGTCAGTACCACTTCCTCAATTTCTGGTCCATAACTCTCCAATAGAACTCTGTCTTCTCTTTCTCCGTTCGCTGTTCGTTTTTTATCTTTGCTTCCCTTACTAACTCCTTTAATTTAGCTCTTTCCTCTTCATTTGCATCTCTCCTAATCCAAACATTTTTAAACCCCTCATTATCTGACAATTTCCACGTTCTACTTATGATTTCATTCACTATTACTTGGGGCTTAAACTTTACTTTCTAAGGCCTTGCCCCACCATCCTCGTACTTTCCTAACCTAAACACTTCTTCAATCTCTTCTTGGGCTTCATTGTTTCCCTCCATAACCAGTGATATTATTTCTTTAGCCTTGCTGAGTTCCTCTCTCTCTCTCTTTCAGATCTTACTGTCATTCGTTTTTCTTTTATTCCTGAGATTATCACACATTTTTTCTTATCTGCTACATTCCTGACCAAAGATTTTTTACTTCTTAGTACTCAAACCACTTCCTTCTCCACTTTTTCCTTACTTCGTTGTTCTATGATCTCCTTCAAATTTACATTTCCTTCCTCCTGTATTTTCTTCCACCCCTTATGTTGCTCCTTGATTTCCTGAATGTGCTCATCTTGCCTCCTCGATTTTGATTCGTACTCATCTAGTTTACTTTTTATTCCGTCCTTTTCTTCTTTCAACCTCTTATTCTCCCTCTTGAGCTGTTTTATTTCACTTGATGCGGACTCATTACTCACCTTTAATTCTGTGACTTTTTTTTCTTGTTCCTCACTATGAGTGCTAACTTTTTCCAATTTACTCTGTAGGACTTTGATCTCTCTCTCCTGCTCTAAGGTCTGTTCCGTAACTCTCTAATTACTTCCCATACCTTTTTTAACTGCTGGACATTCCTCTCTGCCATTTTCTCTACTCCTGCTACTCTTGTTTGTTGCAGCTTATCACTTCCTTTACCAACATTTTCTTCGGAGAAGCCCACAAATTCCCCCTCGCCAGTCGTAAACAATCTTCCGTCTCTCTCCGCCATGATACAACCATATGGAAACTTTCCTTTTCGCTTTGTCTTGTATTTTTTAGGGCCGAAACCTACAGTATTTTTTAACTAATATCCGACGGGACCACCACTCACGCATTCAACCACATAATCACAATAGGCTGTCTCCTTTTCGCCGCTGGTTCAGCGATTATTTCTCTCGATCCAGGAGCAGCTCCGACTCCGACTCTCTCCACGATTGTGTGCATGTATGTGCCAACGCAAGATCGTGTAAGTAGAGTGAGAGACGAGTTCTGGACAAATGTGGAAGCCTGCTTGGAAAAGTTTGAAAGGAATGAGAGAGTGTTTCTGATTGGAGATTTGAATGGAAAAGTAGGGAATGAGAAGGTGGATGGAGTGGTTGGTTAATGGGGTGTGCCTGCAGAGATGGATGAAAGTGGCAGTGCTTTAGTGGACATTTGTGCTGGGAGGGGGTTGGTGTTAGCTAATACCCTCTTCAGGCACAAATTGATCCATAGGTATACATGGCGAGTGTTGAGAAGGGTGGATGGTGAACTAAATGAACGGAAGGCAATGATTGACTATGTGTGTGTGGATGAAGGGATGAGATGTGTAATGGATGCAAGAGTATATAGAGGTTGGGGGAGTGGACTTTCTGACCACCACTGGTGGTGGCCAGAATCAGAATCCAAACAAGATGGAGGAAGAGAAGAAGGGAAGGGCAGGAGGAAGTAGTTTTTACAAGGAGGGTAGAAAAGTTACAAGGGGATTGAATAAAGGCAGAATATAAAAGGGAAGTGGAGGAGCGACTGGGTAAATATAGATTGGAGTAGATGAGGGATGTGGAAGGTGTGTCCAAGATATTCACAGAAGAAATCTGTGCAGCATATGAGAGGGTGTTTGGGGTGAAGAGAAGACGAAAGGGGGTTCAGGGAACAGCATGGTGGACTGAAGAGGTGAGAGAGGTTGTGGCACAAAAGAAAAAAGCATATAATGAGTGGGTTAGGAACAGGGGCGTTGAAGAAGCTAAGAGACGGACGAGAAAGTTATATGTAGAGATGAGGAGAGAGGTGAAAAGATTAGTAAGAGAGAGTAAGAAGAGAGTGGATGAGGAATTTGGAAGGGATTTGAGTGCAAAGTGGAGGGAATGTAAGAAAATGTTCTGGAAAGAGGTAAAGAGAGCTAGACAGGGTGCCAGTGAAGTCAGTGGGGGTGTGAAAGATAAAAATGGTAGATTACTAGTGGAGAAGGGAGAAAAAGTTAACAGATGGAGAGAACACTTTAACGAATTGTTGAACATAGAGAATGAAAGTAATGTAAATATAAGTGGCTGGGGAATGGCGGGGAGAAGGAGGGTTGTGAGAAGAGAGGAAGAAATCAGTATGATGGAAGTGGTGGAAGCAATGAAGAAAGTTAAAATGGGGAAAGCCCTTGGAATTGATGGAGTGTGTGGGGAAATGCTGAAGCATGGGGGAGAGATAGTAATGGAATGGATGTGGAAGGTGTGCAGATTGTCCTGGGAGGAAGGTAGAGTCCCAGAGGATTGGAAGTCAGGTATAATTATTCCTCTGTACAAAGGAAAAGGGGAAAAAGAAGTGTGTGGTAATCATAGGGGCATTTGCCTTCTCAGTGTAATAGGAAAAGTATATGGTAGGATACTTATTGACAGAGTTAGGGAAATAACAGTGGAATTAGTTAGAGAAGAACAGGGAGGTTTTAGGAAGGGAAGAGGTTGTGTAGACCAGATATTCATTCTTCGATCTCTAGTGGAAAAGTTTCTAGAGAAGGGAAAGAAGTTGTATGCAGCCTTCATGGATTTGGAGGAAGCATATGACAGGATGGATAGATCCTTGTGGCAAGTATTAAGAATATATGGAGTGGATGGGAAGGTGTTGAAGGCAGTGTGTGTGGATGGCAAACTGAGTGAATCTTTCCATTTGAAGGTTGGATTGAAACAAGGATGTGTCATGTCTCCATGGTTGTTCAATCTGTACATGGATGGGGTTATATAAGAGATACAAGGTTGGGCAGTGGATGTTGGAGCGGCCCTAGTGATAGGGGACAGTGTTTGGAAACTCCCTGTACTGTTGTTTGCAGATGATACTGTGTTGTTGAGTGAAGATGAAGGGGAGCTGCAAGGCTTGGTAGATGAGTTTGGGAGAGTGTGTAAGAAACGGAATCTAAAGGTGAATGTAGGGAAGAGTAAAGTGATGGTCTTCGAGAGAAGTTAAGCCAGTGAATGTACAGTAAGATTGGATGGGGAGGATATGGAGAATGTGAGTGCATTTAAGTACTTGGGTAGTGTGATTAGTAAGGATGGAAGTCTGGAGGGTGAAGTGCTTGAAAGAGTGCAGCAGGGAAGGAAGATTGCTGGTTCGTTGAAAGCAGTGATAGGAAACAGGGAAGTGAGCATGGAAGTGAAAAAATTGTAACATGGCAGTATTGTGATACCAACTCTTAACGTATGGAAGTGAAGCTTGGACCCTGTTGGAAGGACAGAAGTCAAGAGTGAGAGCAGTGGAAATGAGTTATTTGAGAGGAGCATGTGGAGTCACATGGAGAGACAGACTAACAAATGAGGAAGTGAAGGAGCATTGTGGTGTGGATGTGGATGTGACAGGAAGCGTTAGGAGAAACACGTTAAGGTGGTTTGGGCATGTGGAGAGGATGGAGAGTGAAAGACTGAGGAGGAGTGTGTATGTGAGTGAGTTGAAGGGGGGGAGAGGGAGGGGGAGGCCGATGATGAGATGGAGGGATGGAGTGGAGAGGTACATGAGAGAGGGGGGTGTGAGTTGGGAGTGGGGTAGTGAAATGGCGGGGGACAGAGCGACATGGAGGCAATTTGTTTGTGGCCATCCCGTGCGGGATTGAGGCATCTGGCAATAGATAGATAGATTAATGATCTTAAAAGGTTGTGTCCCGAATAGAATCATAAGTATTTGGAATGACATAGACGAATAGGTGGTGCAGGCAAAATTCATTCATGTGTTTAAAACTAGAATAGATAAATGTAGATATGGAGACAGGACAACACAAGCTTAGCTCAATTCCTGTATACTTCAAATGGGTAAATACTAATAGGTAAATATACACACACACACATACACACACACAGTCAGTGTCAAAGTCAACGAATCAGTCTCCTCACTCCGCACTGGCCACCCTTGGCCACAAGTGGTCGTACCTAAATAGTATCTTTATATGAGTCAGGCTCTGTGCTAGGTTAAACTAATTGGTGTTCTAATATAGTAGAGGAAGTTTAAGCAAAAATGTTGTCCAAATAACAGAATACATCCAGTTAGTGCAGGAATGTGCTGTTCAAGCTTCAAGCTGTTTCGTCTACCACAGGTGAGTACCAAGGAGATGCATACTTGTAAGTAGAACTTTTTTTGTCAGTAATACCACAAGATGAGCACCATCTTTAGTAAAGCGAATATGGAAGGAGTTAAAAGAAGGGATAAAGGTAGAAAACAGAATGATGCTTTCTACCAGGAACTTGTTGAAATGGAAACATATAACAAACTAGTAGAGAGGGTAAACAAATTAGAGAAGGCATTTCAGAGTGAAATGGATGAAATTAAGAAGCAATTGTGCATGCAGAAGGAGGAAAATGAAAAATTAGTAAAGGAATTAAACAAAACACAACAATAGATGAGCTGTCAGTTGATGTGGGTTCACATAGAAGGAAGATTAGTGAAATGGCAAGTACAGTTGTCAACCATGACTGTATTATGGAGAAGTTCAAATATGATACAGAGACAATAAGGCAAGCAAGCAGTCTGATAGACCAAAGTAGTGATATTGAAGAGAAGATAACCCAGATGAATGAAATGATGCAAAGTTACAAATATGATTGAGAAATGACATATGCTGAAATGGTGAAAATAAAGAAAGACTTAGAAGCAAGAGTCGAAGAAAAAAGCATTAGAAAGGAAGTGAAAAAAATAATCCAAAAGAACCGAAAATTGGTCAAAGATTCAGCAGATATCAACAGATCTATAGTAATCACTGGTATAGATAAGGAAGAAATAAAAAACAAAATTTTGAGTGACAAAAAGAAGATGGCAAATATAATGAGCATATTGAAGGAAATATCAGAGGAAATCTGTAATAAGGACATAAAAGAACACAAAGGGCTAGGGAAATATGAGAGATATAAGTCAAGGCCCCTGAAAGTAACCTTCCAGAGTGTGAACACAGTGGAGGAAATACTAACAAAGGCAAACAAACTCATGGAAAAAGAGGAATTTAAAAAAGTTTGGATAAAAAGATGCCTAACTCAAGAGGAATTGGGAATACTAAGGGAGAAGAGGGAGGAGACAAAAACAAAGAACAAGGGAAGATCAGAGGAAGAGTAACTTTTTTTTTTTTTTAATACAAAGTACAGTACTGTAAATGGATTGCGGGTACGAAAGTGGTACCTAACCAACAGGGAATAAAAAGGAGGAAGGTAGTAGACTTAAGTTATGGCAAGTATGTAAACAAGATAATTAAGTTGATGTACTCAAATGTAGATGGAATGGTGTCTAAATTATCAGAGATAGTAGACTATACCAAAGAAAAGGAACCACATATTATTTGCCTAACTGAAACAAAATTAAACCCAAAGGATATCAAACGATATACAATACTGTATATGGAGAAGAGACAGAAATTTAAGAAAGGGAGGAGGAACCAGAATCTTAACGAAGAAAAATCAACAAGTCAGAGAAGTAAAACTAGATATACCCTCGCAAGTAGAACTGATTTCATTGGAGATTAACCCATCTGAAGGGAAATTAATCATGGCAAATTTATACATGCCACCCAAAACAAACACTGGAAAGAGACAAATATGAAGATGTGGCAGAAAGTATAATTAATAGTTTAAGAACATTACTACATAGAATGGAAGAGAAATCTGAAATAATTATATTAACGGGAGATTTCAGTACAAATATAAATTGGAACACTAGATATAAAAAGCCAGGAAAGCTGTTGGGATCAAAAGCTCCTAGATCTTGTGCAGGGGTTTTTCCTAACAAGGCATGTAAAGGAAAACACCAGAAAAAGAGGACTTGATGATGCATCAGTAGTAGATCTTATATTTACTGAGAAGAAAATGATATTGACAATATAATGTATCACCCCTCATTCAGCAAAAGCGACCATGCAGTATTAAATTGCAACTTCAGGGTTGCATATGACATTACCAGTAATGAGATTTACAAAAAGAGTCTAAACTACAAAAAGGGCAACTATCATGAACTGAAGAAGTACTTCTTAGAAATAGCTTGGGAAAAGGAGCTTGGAGGACAAGATTTAAATATCGTGGGAGAGTGTGTAAGAAACGGAACTAAAGGTGAGTGTAGGGAAGAGTAAAGTGATGGTCTTCGAGAGAAGTGAAGCCAGTGAATGTACAGTGAGATTTGATGGGAAGGATATGGAGAATGTGAGTGAATTTAAGTACTTGGGCAGTGTGATGAATAAGGATGGAAGTCTGGAGGGTGAAGTGCTCAAAAGGGTGCAGCAAGGAAGGAAGGTTGCTGGTTCGTTGAAAGCAGTGATAAGAAACAGGGAGGTGAGCATGGAAGTGAAAAAGTTGTTACATGACAGTACTGTACAGTAAAACCTCGATATAACGGACTTCAGTAGACCGGAATTCGCTTTTATCGGACTCAGGGAGCTACCAGACTAAACTCCTATATATCGGAAAAAGTCCGATAAAGCCAGAAAGCAGTCCGGACTGCCTGACAACTTCAGCTATGTTCACCACAATAAGACAAGTAAAAGACATATTTTTCAGTGCACAGTACAGTATTATTATACCATTTGATTAATATAGTGAAGGTATAACACAGTACAATACTGCAATGGTGGTAAAAACCACTGATGCAATCTGGACTAATGTCTGATATATCAGAAAAAGTCCGGATTAGCAGGGGTAAGTCCTGATGTCGCTTTTATCGGAATTTCGCATATTTCGGACTGGCCTGAGCCCAATTAGTCCGTTATAGTGAGGTCTTACTGTATTGTGATACCAACTCTGACATATGGAAGTGAAGCTTGGACCCTGTTGGAAGGACAGAAGTCGAGAGTGAGAGCAGTGGAAATGAGTTATTTGAGAGGAGCATGTGGAGTCACATGGAGAGACAGACTAACAAATGAGGAAGTGAAGGAGCGTTGTGGTGTGGTTGAGGACGTGACGGGAAGCGTTAGGAGAAACACGTTAAGGTGGTTTGGGCATGTGGAGAGGATGGAGAGTGAAAGACTGACGAGGAGAGTGTATGTGAGTGAGGTGGAGGGGGGGAGAGGGAGGGGGAGGCCGAGGATGAGATGGAGGGATGGAGTGAAGAGGTATATGAGAGAGGGGTTTGTGAGTTGGGAGCGTGGTAGTGAAATGGCAGGGGACAGAGTGACATGGAGGCGATTTGTTTGTGGCCACCCCGTGCGGGATTGAGGTGTCTGGCAATAGATAGATAGATAGTATAGAAAATTCTGTGATCTTTATGAAATAGGAGTCCAAAATTACATCCCTCGGCACAAAGAAGCAGAAATAAAGAAATTATTTAATACAAAATGTAAAAAATCAAAGGAAAAAAGAGACTTGCTGTGGAATAGATACAGAAGACACAATTGGGAGAGGGCATTTAACAACTATAAATAGGCAGAAATGATTATGCAAAGATAAGGAAGGAGGCTTAGAGACAGTTTCAGAAAGACATTATAAATAAAAGTAGTGATCAACCTAAGCTGTTTTACAGCTACATCCAAAGCAAAAACGAAAGTTAAAGATAAAATATAGTCCATTACGGATGAGGGAATCATCTATACACAAGAGAAGGATAATTGTAAAGCACTAAATAAAAACTTCCCATTGGTTTTTGCAAAAGAAAATAATTTTGAAAGAGATGATGTAGAACATGCATGCCCACATGTATTACCAGATATACAAATGTCAGAAAAAGAAGTACAGGAAAAGTTAAGTAAATTAGACAAAGGAAAAGCAAATAAATGGTCCTGATGAAAAATCAGGTTGGGTGCTACATGAATGTGCAGAAGAGTTAAGCAGACCATTGTATTTAATATTCAAGGAATCCGTAGGTCAAGGTAAACTACCTGGTATTTGGAAGAAAGCAAACATTGTTCCCCTATTCAAGAAAGGGAATAGAAAGAATCCACTCAACTACCGACCAGTATCACTGACCAGTGTTGTAAATAAGATACTAGAAAAGCTGAAGAGAAAAGTTTGGGTAAACCATCTAGAAGAACACAGTATGATAACAGAATGGCAGTTCGATTTTAGAAAGGGAAAATCGTGTGTTGCTAATCTGTTAAGCTACCTTGATAGAGTTACAGAAACATTGCAGAAAAGAGAAGGATGGGTGGACAGTATCTATTTAGATTTCAAGAAAGCATTTGACAGAGTACCACACCAAAAACTTTTATGGAAACTGTACCATCAAGGAGGTATCTATGGCAATCTGTACTGTTGGATGCAGGATTTTCTCAGAAAAAGGGAAATAAGAACAGTACTAAGGGGAAATTACTCATCATGGAGGGAAGTGACTAGTAGAGTTCCACAGGGCTCAGTGCTGGCACCAATTATGTTTTTAGTACTGTATATATAAATGACATAGACAGTAACAGTGGAAGTGGAAGCTATCTAAATATGTTTGCAGATGATGCAAAAATACAAAGGTAAATTACTAACACAGTTTCTTGCAAAGAGCTACAAGAAGAATTAAATAAGCTTCATGACTGGAATAGTAAATGGCAAGTGGAATTTAATGTGGACCAAGTGTCATGTAATTAAGTTTGGTAAAAGTGAGAAAAGACCAGATGTGGATTATAAGTTAGGAAGATCAACCTAACACATATCAGAAAGGGATCTAAGCTATGAAGAAAGACTAGAAAATTTGAATCTACCAACACTACAGGAGAGAAGGAAAAGAGGAGACATGATTATGCTATATAACTGCATCTCAGGGAAAGAGGAAATAGACATAAATGAATATATAACCAAGAGGACACTGCAAAAAAACTACATAAAAAGAGAGCTGATAAAGATGTAAGGAAATTCAGTTTCCCAAATAGGGCAATTGATCAGTGGATTGCACCACTGAATGAAATAGTGTGTGCCAAAACTATTCATAAATTTAAGGATATGTATGATAAAAATGGCATAATACACGGGACAGTTCGAGCTTGACTCTGTGAAGATACAATTAGGTGAGAACAACTAGGTAAGAACACACACATACACACAGGCACTGTAGTTTTAACCTGTACTGTACTATTATATATGCTATGACTGTGCAGGGGGGAGGGGAAACTTGCAGAGTCATAATGTGACTACTGAGACTAGTTACCCTGGGTGAGTTGGGTAGGTAGGTGTGTTGGCAGGTGGGTAGGTGGGGGAAAATAGGTCCATAGGGTAAACAGGTCTGTTTTGGAATAGGTCCAACTGGGAAAATAAGTCCATGGGGAATAAGTCCATGGAGGAAAAAGGTCCAATTGAACCCATTGGTCCAGTGGATAAAAACATTCACGGGTAGAAATAGGTACATGGATGAAAATGGGTTCATATGGGAACTTGATGTTTCCCTGTAGGAATAAAAATGGTTCATGAGGTAAAATTGGTCCAAAGGGGAAAACAATGCTGATGGAAAATAGGGCTACTGAAGTACAGTAAAATAGGCCCATGGGGAAAATAGGTTCATATTAAAAATATAGGTCCTTTGGTAAAGTAGATCATGGAGAAAGTTAGGTATATGGATAAAATAGGTTCATAGGGCAAAAACAGACCTATGGGGGAAATAGGTCCATGAAGGAATTTAGATCCCTGGGGGAAAATGGATCCATGGGGAACTTTGGTCACTGCAGGAACAGGTCTCAGTGGAAAAACAGATGAGTTGGGGGTTGACCCCTAGGGAATGTACTGGGCTTTTTGTGTGGAATATGAATTTCTCCCAGGGTAAAATGAAGCCATTTTTGTTTACGATATGATTCTGTCTGTCTGTAGCCAGATGTCTTAATCTTGGAAGAGGTAGCCATGAAGAGATCACTTCCATGCTACTCAGCGGTAACTCCTTTCACCGAGGGCCACAGGAAAGCCTTGGTTTGGTTAGGTTAGGTTAGATGAGGTGACACTCATTGGCCATCGGTGAAAATATAAACCCCCGAGATCCACCGAGGGCAGTTTCATGGTGGACTGAGAGCCACTGGAAGAGCAAGATTAGGTTAGGTTAGGTTAGGTGAGGTGGCTTTTTGTGGCCCTTGGTGAAAAGACCGACCCCTGCCCATTCCTCTACATGCTGCTGTCTCACCATCTCCCACCACTCTCATTCATATGTACTTCTCCACAGTATCCCTCCACTTCATCCTCAGCCTCCCTCTCCATTCCAGTCACATCAGTTTTTCACCCACTGTTCACTCACATGGCCAAACCATCTCAGGATACTCCAAAAACTTTCCAGCACATCCACATCAACACCACAGTTCTCTAGAACTTTCTTATTGCTCTGTATTGTTTTGTTAAGGACATGAATTTCTTCAGCAGTAATGTATTTTGAAAGAGTTTTTCTAACAGTAAAATGAGACTGCTTTTGGTTATGATATAAATTTCTCCAGTGGTAAAAGGAATTGCAATTGTTGTATTTTTCTAATTGCAGGTTCCTGAGATGGTACGATCAGTCAATGCCTCCCAAATGTTGTATATGAGGCAACAGACACAGGTCATCTGGAACCAGTACTTCTCATCAGTGCAGAAAATTGTGTTTGCCACACTTGAGGTACAGTAATAGTAACAGGTCCAGGGGGGTTCTGCAGTTGCCATGGTCCCCCCCCCCTCCCCATTCAATCACTCGGAAATTTTTTGCAGTGCCTCAGACAGGAACGACATATTATAACGAACGGTATGTCTCAGAAGGTGCATGCATTCATATTTTTAGATAGAGAGCCCACCATCATACAGTTGCTGCTAGATTGGCCAGGGCATATTGTGTTAGACCCTTCTAGTGTATGTCAATAATTAGGAAGGATTAGGCGAAGGAGGGAGGGAGAGCATGGTGCAGTTGAATCATACCCACCCTTTTCAACAAATACTGAAAATTCAGCCGTTATTCTTCCAGGTAGCATCAGAATGCACCATTGTACTTTGTTTTTCAAGAGGAAGCTTGCAGATCCCCTGCATCTCACCCAGCATGCATAATAAGCATGTGGCTGACTCAGTCAGAATGTTTCAGATCCTCTCTGATTTTTTTTTTTCTAGATCCACCCCTGAGTAATGAAACAGTAACAACCAATCTCATAACACAGTACAGTAAAATAATGGACTAACTGAGGCCCAAGCCATTCCAAAAAAAGTGAAATTCCAATAAAAGTAACATCCAGACTTCCCCTTGCTAACCCAGACTTTTTCTGATATATCAGACATTAGTCTGGATCCCACCAATGGTTTTTAAACTGTTTTCACTACCATTGCAGCACTGAACTGTGTTATACATTCACTACAATATTCAAATGGTATAAAATATGTAATAATACTGTATTGTACACTGATGAACATGTCTTTTATTTATCTTGTTGTGGTGAACATAGCTGACGTGGTCAGGCTGTCTGAATTGCTTCTGGCTGTATTGGACTTTTTCTGATATACTTTATAAGACTTTAGTCCGGTAGCTCCTTGATCTTTTTCTGATATACTTTATAAGACTTTAGTCCGGTAGCTCCTTGATCTTTATCTGATATACTTTATAAGACTTTAGTCCGGTAGCTCCTTGATCTCAATAAAAGCAAATTCCAGTCTATTGAAGTCCGTTATATCGAGGTTTTACTGTACTTCCATAAGAGCATATGAGCCCAGGCCTTAGCTGCCATAGTCCAGTACACTTAAGTGTAAAGTAATGAAAAAGCAGCCATTACCATATTGCCCCCTTCTGAATCTTCCAGGCATAGGGTTTTGTGACTAGACTACTTCATCCATCCATCATCCAATCCTGTGCTGCCCCATGAGGAGCATAGGAGCCGGGGGCGAGGCAAATTGGTCCTGACATTTAAGATGAAAGTGACCAGCCTCACTCATTCCTGAGTGGCATTATGTAAGCAATAAACCCCAACCACTCCTTGGATATAAACCTGCACAGGCTCAATCCAATTGGAGCATCTTAATTACCCACTAAACCACCAGGTGCCATGATTTGGTTATATGGTTACCACCTAGCATAATAAATAGTTTCCTGGTGTACAGGAAACCATTTGGCTTGTCACTCAGTGTAGAGTCACCCATAGGCAGAAGGAAGAGGAAAGAGCAAGCTAGACTACTTTACTCCAGTATATTTAAGAGCAGATGACTGGCTTCCTTCTCTTGATGGTATTGCATGATTGAAAAACCACCAGTCACCTCTTGCAGACTGAACTCATGTCTGGTAGCAACTGCCTTATTCATTTGTTAGGCCTGTGAAGTGAAGCCAGAATTCTAGGGCTTGATGATATGTAAATAAATGTCTGGTCAGTTTCACTAAGCATGCTGTTGATCTGTCTGTCTATCTATCTATATACCTAGGCTGCTTCCCCCAAGAAAAGGGAGGTAGCCGAGATAGAACAATACACTCAAACACATTCATTCGCATCTTAGCCCCAAAAGGGAGAAGGGACAGGTCCTCACTGCACCACACCGCACAAGGGTCAGCTGCATAGTGCAGTCAGTGACATCCACAGCAGAGCCCGACAGCAAAGCTGGTTTACCCCTGCCACATCATAATGGACCCATCCCCTTACCCGCACCTGGCCTGATCAGCTGATCAGGCCAAATGCGGGAGAATATCCCCTCAGGGCTGCATCATCATTTATTCTTTCACAATTTCTCCATTCATTTCTATCATGCACAGCCACTTTTCCTTGCTCAACAGACATCCCTCTCGCATCCAACACTCTCTTCACGCTATCCATCCATCCTATTCGCGGTCTTCCTCTCAGCCTTACACCTCTCACAACAGATCTAGTTATCTTTTTCACCAGTCGCTCATTATCCATTCTCCCCATATGCCCAAACCATCACAACACCCTCTGCTCAACTCGATCAGCCCTTTCCCGAATAATTCCAATTCTCCTTCGCACTTCATCATTGCTCATTTGATCCATACCCGTCACTCCACGCATACTCCTCAGACACCTCAGCTCCATTACATTCAAACTTTTCCTCTCTGCTGCACCCATAATCCATGTTTCAGCCCCATATAACGCAGTCGGTACCAAAATACCCTCATACAGCCTTCTCTTCACATCCATTCTAAGCAAACGACATCTAAACACTTTTTTCATTCCTCTCAGCACCTTTCCTACTTCATTCTTTCTAAACTTCACTTCTGCATCTATTCTTCCATCCACAGCAACATGTGACCCTAAATACTTAAAACACTTTACCTCCTCAGGCAACTCACCATTCAAAACTATATTCATCCTCCTACCATCTGCCAACCTCGTACACTTTAATCACATTACTCTTATTCTCATATACTTTCAATTTCCTCTTTTCACACACTCTTCCAAACAACTCTGCCAACTGTCTTAATCTCACCTCTGAATCAGCCTCCAGTGCAGTATCATCCGCAAACAGCAGCTGCTTAGATTCCACTCTCTACCATCAACATTCACCAGACTCAGTCCTCCACCTAACACTCTTGCATTCACCTCCAATACAACACCATCCATATAAATATTAAACAACCAAGGCGACATCATACATCCCTGCCGCAGCGCCACTCTCATGGGAAACTAATCACTCACAGTATTTCCAACTCTTACACATGCTCTACTATTTACATAAAAACTTTTCACTCCTTTCAGAAACCTGCCATCAAGTCCATACAATCTTAAAACAGTCCACAAAGCCTCCCTATCAATTCTATCATATGCTTTCTCTAGATCCATGAATGCCCAAAACACATCCTTACCTTTCGCTAAATACTTTTCACACACCTATCTCACAGCAAACACCTGATCCACACATCCCTTCCCTCTCTTAAAGCCACACTGCTCATCATCAGTCACTCCCTCTGTACCCTCTTTCTTGATGAACACTTCTACCATATACCTTACCTACAACACTCAACAACCTTATACCCCTAAAGCTAGTACATTCATACTTATCACCCTTACCTTTATACAACCGGACCACACAAGCACTTGCCCAGTCAATTGACACCATACCTTGCACAAAGCATACATTCAACAATATTACTAACCAGTCAACAATAGTTGCTCCACCACCTTTCAGGCATTCCACAGCACACCCATCCATACCTGCAGCTTTCCCCGTTTTCATCTCCTTTACTACCTTTTGCACTTCCTCCATCATGATCAAAGAATCATTCAACTCTCCCAACACATTTAGTCCTTGCACCCTTCCATCTGCCACAGTCTCAGCCTCCCTTTCCTCCTCTACATTTAACAGTCTTTCAAAATACTCTGCCCATCTCTTCCTTACTACATCCATCTCAGTTAACATCCTTCCATCCTCTGCTTTTACTCACTCTTCCTTCCCAGATTCTCTGTTTTGCACCCTTTTCACCTCCTTCCAAAACATTTTCTTATTCTGTTGAAAGTTCTCAAGTCAACTGCCTACCCCACCTCTCATCTGCTGCCACTTTAGCATCACGCACAGCCCTTCTTGCCCTATTTCTCTTTTCTCATATGACACCTCATCCTTCCTCTGCAACCACACTTCAAATGCACGTATCTTCTCAGTCAGAGCCATACTTACTTCCTCGCACCACCATTCACTTCCCTTTCTTACACCACCACCCACTCATCTCACACCACACACCTCTTCCACATGCCCCACCACAGCAGTCTTAAACAACTGCTATTGATAGTTTTCATTTTCATATTCTTTTTCTTACCTTGTTTTCTGGAACCTGTTTTATCTCATCCTTAGGTGGAAAAAAAGATCAGAATAGTAATGATTACAGTGATTCTCTTGCATTGTCAAGATAAGTCAGGAAAGCCACACTTCTAATTGCTGCAGTGTGTAGTAGAGGAACATTTTTTTTCCCCAATTGTAATTTTTTCTCATTTCTCATTCCGAAGGTTGATTAGGTACAGACATACTGTAACATATTTACCCTGTGTGAAGAAAAATTTCAGTTTAATATACCTGTACTTGCTTCTCATTTTATGCATACAGTATTTACACAATGCAAATGTAAACATACTATATTCTGTCCACTTAACATTGGCCTGAAATTTCTCTTTCCTTCATGAATACTGAGCCATAACAAGAGATTATCATTAGACTCTAATCCTAGTTATGTAGAAGTGCTGTGGAAAGAATGTAGAGTTATTACTGTTGTATTCTACCATTGAATTATGAAGAAAAAAAAATGTATGCAGAAGGATGAAAATTACAGCAAAGTTAGAAGGATGAATGATAGCATTGTTGCAAATATCTACCCTAATTAAATATTTGCAGATTGTGGCAGACCGAGTACGTCAGCAGCGAGCACGGCCCCTCTCTGTATGGAACTCCACCCCAGGAGCTCTGGCAGTCAACTTGTCCTTCTCAGACTACCTTCCTCACTTCCCCTTCTATCTCACACCACTTGGTCTCTCCCCCTCACCAAGGTATGCTGCCACTATTATTTTATTTTACATATTCATGGATGCTGATGTACTGAAGTGTAACCCCCTCCCCTCTCTCTCTTTTTTTTTTTTTTTTTTTAATAGCTGCATTGAGAAAGAATCCAAAGCCGAGGGGGCTGCCAATTTTCTTTCTAAAGAAAAGTGAACAAAAAGAAAGTCCAATTTAAGATCAGTTAATTTCAAGATGCTTGAACAAATTAGTTGGAGGCAAGGAAAACAACAGAATGAGGAAGAAAGTCCGAGAATTGGTCAGTCATAAAGCTTTGACAGACACAGAGTGACTGTGTGTAGTTAGGTGGGTACTGCACACCCACTATAATGGAGGAGGAATGCAAGCAGAGCTCAGAACATTATGTTCTGTATGTAAACATTTTAGTGGCCATCCTTCATACACCTGATATGGATGGGTATATGTTCAATCCATGTACAGTATTACAGGTCCTGAAAGGCATGTATTCCCCCTTGGACCATGGTGCACCACTTTTTGTCATTGTAGAAGTGACCTTCCACCATCCAGTGCTTCGTGCATGAGTATTGACTAATGTGGGAGGTTTTGGGAATATAGTGTGAGAGGCACCTGTGAAAAATTGACAAGAGTTACTATGTAGCTCTCATGATGCGTATGCCATATGAATTTGTTTATTTAAGGGAAACCCTGTGTAGACAAGGATTAACTCCTACCATGCTGCAGACCTCATATGAGACACAATGGCCTGCACTGGCCATGCTCCAAGCCTCATATGAGGCACAGTTTACATTGGTTTTGAAACGATGAATCAAGGGAGATAAACTATCTCATGATAAATCAGCGTGACAGGGGTTAAAGTATAAATGCTGTATGTGTCTATCAGTACTGCTTATTTATATGGATAGTTTATATGTACAGCATAGTATAGTAGTTTTGGAAACCATTTTCAGTAATTAGTAATACAGAATGTTTTAACAATAGACACTATGCTTACCTAGCAGAACCTGGTGCTACCTTCATAATGTTTTTTGTTATTATTACATGGTTACTATCCAAAGTATTTTTGTATCCCATGACATGTAGTACTGCATTCATATACAAGTACTGTAGTTTCCACTTGAATAAATTTCAGTATTAACCTCAGCTGCGTATAGCATTCCAAAAATGCCGATCGGGTGACTGCATCATACATTCCAGAAGAGCCACGTGAAATTGTTAACTTTTTGGCCGCTTTTCGTGCCTAATGCATGTTTATGCTTGATGAGTGAGTTGCGAATCGTCAGTGTGGAGTGTGAAATTTGTCTGACTAAAATGGTATCATGTTTTGTTAGGTATAAGTGGGTCAAAGCGCATGATGAAAACACAATTTTTTTAACCGGTTTCCCCGCGCCACAGACAAAAAGGTTTAGGGCTGCCGCAGCCAAGGGATTAAGTTGTCGATTAAATGCCAGTAATACCTGTATCTCACTTAAAAGTTGCTCGTGACTAGCTTTAAAGTTGTTTTGAAATCAGAGAGGATTTTTTTTTTTTTTTCATTATTTTCTCATGAACCAAAAATATGTTGTTTCACTTGAAGTTGGATTTTGCCTGCACACTTTGTAACTTTAAGTGAGGACTGAGTATACTTAATGTTCCACTTTCTTCAGATACACTGCTGTGATCTCAGTGAGCCATGGTGGTAGTGGCCCCATCCATACCACACCTCTCTATAAGCTCATCAAGAATATTGCACGCAGCAAGTTTGTCGAAAGGGTGAGTACCATATTGAAAAGAATTGAACAAGTACTTTATTTGTGTTTATGAGAGAGAGAGAGAGAGAGAGAGAGAGAAAGAATAGAAATTTAAAAAGTGCTTTAATCAGATGTCTTGTGTAATCCACCAGAATATGCATCCAAGACTTTGGTATGAGAGACAGGTTTAGTTCAGTATTGCTACATACTACTTTCTGACTTACTGCATATCAACATTGGATATGTATAAAACATTGTCTGCTGCCAACATTCAAAAGCTTTAGGACAGCTAGACTACAACATATCCAATATGAATGTACAGTCCTGGTTACAGTCTTTCAAATCTTTGAAAACTTTACCTAGTTCTTGAGTTATCCTGCCAAAGTCATTATCAGCTTAACCCTAATCCTCAGCTTGCACATTTCGTGAAGAGATCTAGATCACACCATACTGAGATCATTTTAACCCATCCCACGCTGGTGACATAGATCTATGTCCCCTTCAAAAACGCTGGTGACAAAGATCTATGTCCTGCAGCATTGAGAAGTCATTGCAAGCAACCGAAGTAAATTGAAAGGTAATAACATATCATGCTAACTTCAGACATTTCTCTGCTATGCTTACAACACTGATTTAGGAACACAGGAGGTGAGTGAGTCTTCACAGGCTCACAGCTGCTCAGAAACCTTGAAGATTTCAGAGGTCGAGTGGCACTAACCTGACTTGATTCAGCCAACCTTCTGGCTTCGGAAATTACTTTTATTAGTGCCAGGGATCTCATATTGATGTATTAAGCCCATTTACCCACAAAAAAAATCCAAAATCGGTTCACAAGCCCACAGACGCTCAGCTCTCTCAGAGATTTTCAAGTTGAGTGGCACCAACCTGACTCGATTCAACAAACTTTCTGACTTTGATGATTATTTTTATAGTACCAGGGATCTTATATTGATGTATTAAGCCCACTTAGCCAGAAAAAAAAAGATCCGAAGTCCGTTCACAAGCTCACAGCCGTTCTGCTCTCATAGTAACCTCGAAGATTTCACAGATAGAGTGACACCAACCTGACTCGATTCAGTCAACTTTCTGACTTTAGTGATTACTTTTATTAGTGCCAGGGATCTTATATTGATGAATTAAGCTCATTTAGCCAAAAAAAATAAAAAAATCGGCCGGCATAGAGGGGTATCAGTTTTCTTTTTTTGCCCAGTTCGGTACGGGTTAAAAGTGATTCAGAGAAGGATGCCCCAGGAGAGTAACAACATAGTGGTGTATGTGATTGATCGCTATAATGATTGATGAAAACTTACACTGTATCCAATTTCTGATTAACGATTGCGAAAATCATACAATTTTTGTTATGGCTGCATACGATAATCCCCCGTGGACGTTCCACCTCCTGACCAAGCTAACAGTCATACATTCGAGCCAAGATGGCTGCCCTGTGTTTACATGCACAGAACCTTCTGAGGCCCCCACGCACTCGTCTTCCTTCCCATCACGCCCCCGTGTCACTTGTTCGAGCATTCATGTGTCTTGCTGATGTGATCATCTCCTTTGTGTTCCCCATGCTACATAACTGCCTCATTTGTGCAGGGAAATTGAAATACCATTGCTTTCAAAGAATAACAGTGCAAGTGTGCAATGAATAGTGCAGTGTGTGGTATTAAATGAAGAGATATCATTTTGTGTGTGAAATACAGTATTTAGATTTGGAGAAGGCTTTTGACAAGGTACCCTATAAGAAACTAATGTGGAAATTAGAGCATATAAGAGGACTGAAGGGTAACCTCCTGGAATGGATGAGAGACTTTTCGACAGACAGACAAATGAGGACAGCAATAAAGGACAGGATGTCTGGATGGAGAGAAGTAACAAGTGGTGTCCCACAGGGCTCTGTGTTGGCGCCAGTAATGTTCCTGATTTACGTAAATGATATGGTAGATGGAGTGAACAGTTATGCAAGTCTGTTTGCTGATGATGCCAAGATCTTGAGGAAGATAGAGGTTGAAGGGGACTGTAAAATGCTGCAGGAGGATCTGGATAGGATACATGACTGGAGCCGGATGTGGGAAATGAAATTCAACGCAAAAAATGTAAAATATTGGAAATGGGTAAAAGCACCAAGAGGCCATCACTGAATTATATGATGGGTAATGAACCAATCACAAAAGTGAGAGAAGAGAAAGATTTAGGAGTTTCTGGTCCAGGATAGTTTGTCACCTGAAAAACACATCAACAAGATAGTTAGAGAGACATATAAACTCTTGACCAGCATAAGAGTGGCATTTCATTACATGAATGAAGAGATGATGAAAAAACTGATAGTGGCCATGATCCGCCCCAGGTTAGAATATGCGGCAGTAGTGTGGTCCCCACACAAAAAGAAAGATATAAACAAGATTGAGAGAATACAAAGAACAGCAACCAAGATGGTCCCCATTCTGGCAGATCTGTCATATAGTGAGAGGCTAGAAAGGCTGGATTTGCCATCCTTAGAGGAAAGGAGAGAGAGGGGTGACATGAATGCAGTGTTCAGGACCATGATGGGAGTAGATAAAATTGATGGAGAAGATCTGTTTTTATGGGATAAGAGAGCAACAAGAGGACATGGTCTGAAACTGAAGAAGCCATGTTGCTTGAAGGACATCAAGAAATATAGTTTTCCGTATAGAGGCATAGACCTGTTGAATAGCCTGGGCAAAGAGATCGTCCAGTCTAAAAATTTAAACGAGTTTAAAGCAAAATTTGACTTACCGAGAAACAGAGATGGGACCCCTCGAGCGTAGCTCATTTCCTGTATATCACAATTAGGTAAATACAGACACACACACACACACACACACACACACACACACACACACACACACACACACACACACACACACACACACACACACACACACACCAACGGGGGAAGGAGAGAAGAGAGTATAAAAAACGATGAAAAAAGCTTGAAAGTGGCGTACACAAACATTGATGGACTAATATCGGCAAGGTTAGAAATCAATGATTTTTTGAGGGTACACAAACCTGATGTTATGTGCTTTGTAGAGACTAAATTGAAAGAAGATAATGATATTCATATGGGAGATGGGAAATACAAATTATGGAGAAGAGACAGAAAAGAAAGAACAGGAGGAGGAGTGATGATAGCAGTGAAGGACAACATAAATGTAGATACTGTGGAAATGGCAGAGGGCAGGGCCGAAGCAATAAATATGAAATTAGAAACTGGGGAGAATGGTAAGAGAGATATGGCAGAGGTATATGTTCCCCCTAAGATGAGAGCATGGAATGACGATGAATACCAGGAGATGTTGTCAGACATGGTTCGTTATCTATAGAAAGTGATTGAGAAAAGCAACAATATAATCCTAATGGGTAACTTTAATTGTAAAGAGGTGAACTGGAAGGAATGGGACTCAGGAGGCAGGGAAGATTCATGGGGTACTAAATTGTTAAATATAGCAATGAATAATGTAATGACGCAGTGGGTCAAAGAAGAGACATGGTTCCGAGGTGATGACACACCAGCAAGATTAGATTTGCTACTATCCAAAGAACCTGATGTAATTGAATCTTTGAAATATCTGTGTCCTATAGGAAAAAGTGATCATGTGGTCATTGAGTTCCAGATGATAATAGGGAACGTGGTGCCAAGAGATGAGCTTTATAAAAGACAAGGAAGAAACAACTTTGGGAAAGCAAACTTTTCAGAATTGAGAAAATTTTTCGAAAATGCAGATTGGAGAAGATTCAGAGAGACAAAAGAGATACAGAGGAAGTGGGATATCTTTTGAGAGCTTTATGATTTGGGAGTGGAAAAATATGTGTCAAGAGTAAGGGGGAAAGAAAACAGGAAAAAGGAGTGGTTTAATAGAAGGTGTATGATAGCAAAAAAATAGAGGGACATGGCGTGGAACAAATGGAGAAAGAGAGGTAATAACAGAACAAAGGAAGAATACAAGAGAACTTGAAGTGAATATACAAGAATACGTAGAGAGGAAGAAAGGAACTTTGAAAAAGGTATAATTGACAAACATAAGGATGAACCCAGATTGTTTTATAGATTAGTCATTGGCAAATTGAAGCACAAGGAAGGAATCACCAAACTGAAAGTAGGAGATGTCTACAAAGATGCAGTAGTGCAAGCTGAAATAATGAACAAATGTTTCCAATCGGTTTTCACTAATGAAAGGGAGTTTGTGGAGGGAGAGGGAGTGAGTAGAAATTTAGTGATAAAAGATAAAAGTGGAAGTGCAGGAAGTGTATAAATTACTGGAAACTCATGATGTAAGGAAAGCCCCAGGACTGGATGGAATCTCTAATTGGGTGCTGAAGGAATGCAGAGAACAACTGGCAGATAAGATTCACAATTTAATTGTGTGTTCTCTGGAAGAGGGGAAAGTGCCTCGGGAATGAAAGAGGACAAATGTGGCACCAATTTATAAGGGAGGAAACAAGGAAGAACCCCTGAATTATAGACCAGTGTCCCTAACCAGCATGGTCACGAAATTGTGTGAGAGTGTCCTGAAAAATAGTTGGATAAAATATCTGGTAGAGATGAATATTTTAACTGAAAGTCAGTTTGGATTCAGAGGTGGAAGGTCATGTGTTTCCAACTTGTTGAGCTTTTACTCAAGAGTGATTGACATGCTACAGGAGAGAGACGGTCGGGTGGATTGTGTGTATTTAGATCTGGAGAAGTCCTTCGACGAGGTACATCATAAGAGACTAATATGGAAATTAGAGCATATCAGAGGACTGAAAGGAAGCCTCCTGGAATGGATGAGAGACTTTTTGATTGACAGACAAATGTGGACAGTAATAAAGGACAGGACATCTGGATGGAGGGAAGTAACAAATGGTGTCCCACAGGACTCGGTGTTGGCACCAGTAATGTTCCTGATTTACGTAAATGATATGGTAGATGAAGTGAACAGTTACACAAGTCTGTTTGCTAATGATGCAATAATCTTGAGAAATGTAGAGGTTGAAGAGGACTGTAAAATGCTGCAGGAGGATCTGGATAGGATACACGATTAGAGCTGGATGTGGGAAATGAAATTCTACGCAAAAAAATGTAAAATATTGGAAATGGGTAAAATTACCAAGAGGCCATCACTGAATTATTTTATGGGTAATGAACCAATTACAAAAATGAGAGAAGAGAAAGATATGGGAGTGCTGGTCCAGGATAGTTTGTCACCTGAATAACACATAAATAAGATAGTTAGAAAGACATATAAACTCTTGACCAATATAAGAGTGACATTTCATTACATGGATGAGGAGATGATGAAAAAACTGATAGTGGCCATGATCCGCCTCAGGTTAGAATATGCAGCAGTAGTGTGGTCCTCACACAAAAAGAAAGATATAAGCAAGATTGAGAGAATACATGAACAGCAACCAAGATGGTCTCCAGTCTGGCAGATTTGTCATACAGAGAGAGGCTGGAAAGGCTGAATTTGTCTTCCTTAGAGGAAAGGAGAGAGAGAGAGGGGCAACATGATTGCAGTGTTCAGGACCATGATGGGAGTTGATAAAACTGACAGAGAAAATCTGTTTGTGTGGGATGAGAGAGTAACAAGAGAAAATCTCTTTGTGTGGGTTGAGAGAGTAACAAGAGGACATGGAATGAAACTAAAGAAGCCAAGTTGCTTGAAGGACATCAAGAAATGTAGCTTTCCTTATAGATGCATAGACTTGTGGAATAGCCTGGACAAAGAGATCGTCCAGTCTAAAAACTTAAACGAGTTCACAGCAAAATTTGACTTATTGAGAAACTGAGACGGGACTCCATGAGCATAGCTCATTTCCTGTATATCACAATTAGGTAAATACAGTTAGGTACACACACACACACACACACACACACACACACACACACACTTACTGTATATTGCAGTGGCATACAACACTGTACCAGCTGTTATGAATGCTCAGACACAAGCTGTTACCCTCAGTCTTCATCTAGAATGAGTAAACAGACAGTATTGTATTGTCAGGAATCATACAGTACCAGAATACTGTTGGTAGTATTTCAGTTTACATTGCTATTGGATGGAAGAGTTTTTTGGACAGATATTATGCTGTAAGATAATATGCATGTTGTGTTTTCAGGAAAAACAACAAGCATTGATATGGAATTGCTTTGGTGTGAATTTTGTGAAATAGTGGCTGAGAATTACATATTTTGTGTCTTAATTGATTTAGTATGTAAGGGAGTATTGTGTTATTTTGTGAAGAAAGTAAATGTATCTGTCCTTGGTTATTTTATAGTCCATCTGATTTTTTTATGGTATGGGAGCAGAGAGCTGAAATCTTTCCTTTCCATGATGATGGTAACAGTATGAAATAGCATTGCTATACACAGATTGTGTTTAACATTGAATGATAAATGCAACACTTCACACATGGAAGCCAGATAAAACAGGCGAGGTAAAATTAGTATTTTATATATACAGTACAGTTTATGTGGACAGATAGTTGACCCTGTGAAGTGGAGCCTTGAGTTGGGGGTTGAAAGAGGTGTAGATGATTGTGTGGTCCATTTGGCTGGGCATGCTGTTGATAATTCCCTCAGTGATATGCTTTCTCTTTCCTTGTTTCTAGATCATACCTCACCATATCCTTAGCTGGGAATGAGGTCAGGTTGTTAATGATAGGTGGGAAAGAGGGTCACAATGATGATGATGATATTAATGATGATAAAAAAACAGAGAGAAGAGGTGGAAGGAAGTCAAAAGTCAAGTGGTTTAAGGGAGTAAAATGATGATGGTGGTAATTACGAACAATGACGATGATGACAGTGGTGATGATGATGATAGAAAAAAGAGAGGAAAGTTAGAAGAAAGTGGGAAGTCAGGTGTTTCCATCCATCCATCCATCTTTTATCCAATCCTATGTCACCCTACAGAGGAGCGTAGGAGCCCGGGGCTAGGCAAATTGGTCCTGACATTTAAGATGAGAGTGACCAGCCTCGCTTATCCCTGAGTGGCATAAAGAAAAAAAATTATGGCATGATATTTATTGTACACAGAAAGTCAAGAACAGTAGAAGAGATGAGGTAAAATTGGGTCATAATGTCCACAGTACAGACATACATGAGTTGGCCACTATAATGTTTGCATTTTGAATATCCTCCTTCATAACAGATAATAGTGGTGTGGACAAGCAGCCAGCCAGCACCAGCAGAGAGTAGACTGCCCAGCGGAACAGTACCTCTCCGTCTCACTGTTCCACCTGACCGCTCACCCTCAGCCCGACATCACCCCAGCCCTCTCATTCAGACTGATGCCATCTTCTCTCTGGATGAAGATGTGACATTGACCACAGATGAGCTGGACTTTGCCTTTACTGTGTGGCGCACATTCCCAGACAGGATAGTGGGCTACCCTGCTCGGTCACATCACTGGGACCATGCTAAAGTGAGCACAGTGTAAAAGTTTAGTTATGCCTGGGTAGAATAACTCTTAACTCGTTAGATCTCTTGATATATTTCCAGTGATTATTTCATTCAGCTCAGCGAAAAAAAATTAAACTGGGAGAGTTAGGTATAGCTTTCACTGACCTCTTCACAACAAAAGGTCTCCTTTAAGAAGAATGAAGTCATCTGTAAGTAGCAAGTATGAACTACTAGAATACAACACTTGATTCATGGGGTTAAGATTGGTTGTGTCATCAAACTGTGTTGTAATTAATTTTGTGGCATAAATTGTAGTTAACCTCTGCCACACTGATTCTTTGTAAGGTAGTTTACCTCCCCTGAGTCATTGTTTCATGGCCAATGTAAATTGTGTTTCATATGAGATCTGCAGCAAGTTCCATATGAGGCCTGCAGCCTGATCCTTGCAGACCTTCATTGTGCCTCATATGAGGCCTGCAGCCTGGTCCACACAGACCATCATTGTGCCTCATTTGAGGCCTGCAGCCTGGTCCACGCAGACCTTCTTTGTGCCTCATATGTGTAATGCAGCTTCATCCATGCAGACCATCATTGTGCCTCATATGAGGTCTGCTGCTCAGGAAGGGTTAATGCTGGTGTGTTGCAGTTCTTTTAGTTATTTTATTTTGTATGGCTTATCTAGTATTTTCTAGGAATATGGTAATGTATTTACTCGTGCAGCAACCTTCAGTACAGTGTGATGGACATATGATAGACCTTGGCATCAGCAGATGTTTTGACACATCAAGAGTAAGTTCTTATACTGTACTGTGGTTGAATGTTCATCACAGCCAGTTTTTTGCTGCATTTTACTTAGTACAGTGACATGTGAGAAACAGTAAGCTGTCTGCTAACCACTTGCATTACAGTTAGCTATAAAAAATGTGAATGGTTTTGAGCTGCTACATTGTTTTGAGAAGTAGAAGAGTATAGTAGTATATTTGTTCATTTATATGTTTTGATAGGCCTTGTACAGTTGCTCCAAGAAGTGATGGCAGAGTTTCAGATTACTTCAGTTACTCTGCACTGTCAGACATTCAGCAAAAACTTAGTGAATAAAAGCAAAAAGTTTGTATCTTCATCATCATAATGATTAAAGCACATAGTATATTGCATTAAGAATTATGAGCCAGTAAGGTGCATAGCACGAGGAAGTGATATATTAGAACTTAATGCTGTAAGATACTTTTTCTGAACTTGAATGTTTATTGTACTGGTTACAGTGTACCCCATTTGTGTGATGTATTTACGTCTCTTGATTAAATGCAGCTAGTCTAGGATTTGAAGGCCAGTTGAGGAAAAGCCATGTGAATGCAATACTTTACTTGATTTCCAAAATAACTATGGTGGTAATATAACAACAGTAAGAATCTCTCAACAGTGAAAATACTCATAGTAAGGAGATATAGCCTACCCAAGGTAGCAGCTAGACCTGTTAGCCTTTTATTCCTTGTCTTTCACTTGGTTGTAGTAATTTTAATTATGGTAGTTACTTTATTCCTTATTGATGAAAAATTATTTCCAGTTGTAGGGTGGTAAGGAATATTTTACTTTTTTCTCTTACACTAGGCAGTAAATAGGACTTAAACATGAACTGACAAATCCTTGCAGTGGACAAGCACATACACATTCTGTGTGTTTTAATCTCTGGCATCCTTCTACTTAAATAAACCATTATGTCCTGCTTAAATGAAACTACTGATATGGAAGTTTTAAACTCAGTGATATGTTTATGAGTCTCAGTATTTTATTACTCTTGCGAGTTGTGCTGGCACTGAGGATATTAGCCAGTAGCATAAGTTTGGCATTCTCAAAGGAGCTTACGCCCATGTTTCTAAACTTTTCCTTCCCTTTTAGACGCATGGGAAGAACATCCTTCGCTGAATAGGTAATTTTAAAAAAATCCTAGCTGCTTGAAGGGCAAGGTCTTCCCTTTGAGCAGCCGAAGTTATTGGAACTTGACGGAATCATTTGACCCGTCTGTTCAAAAATCCCTTCGCAGTTTTTGTGTGTTCTTTTGTAGTTTATTGTCATAAATGTATTTAAAATATCGATGAAAGGTACTTTATAATTTTATTAATACAATTTACAACATTATACTGATTTTTATGCGCTATTTGTATCTCTAAAAGTGTTACCCATGTCGACTGAGATATTCAGCCAGACATAAACAGAGGGGAGGCGCTGGTGAATCAGGTGGGGATGTGGAGGTGGTGGGGACGGTGGGAGGTGAGTTCCGGGAGGCGGCAAAGGGAGGATCCTCCATTTCCTCCTTGCTACTGCTCACATTTTGGGGAATTTCCATCAACTCTTATTGTTAGTCTATTTCATTCTTTATCTTGTTATGGACATACATATTTTTTTGACAACTTGGCATTCGTGAAATAACCGTTATTTGAGTGAACCTAAACATTATTATACAAGCTGGGTATCTATTCTAACTTAACGTTATTGCTGAAAATGTTATTGCCAAAGTCGTTATTGGCGAAATCCTACTGAATGCTGCATTTGACCAGTTTTCGAGTAAGAAAAATCTCTGGCTTATAGCCAGAGAACTATCGTTTCGTTTCGTTTCGTTTAGTTTTTGAAGGCTCCAACATGCTTGCATGCGTCAGCCTTGGTCACCTAATGGCGGCTCTCCTTCCTGCTTGATCCCTGGCAGCCTCCCTGTTCAGTCCCTTAACCCTTAAGTCACACTTAATGACCTTGTCCCATGTCTTTCTCGGTCTACCCCTCCCCCAATATTAACACCTCTCACCCTCTGTACCCAATTATCCTCCCCCATCCTCTCCACATGTCCAAACCACCTCAGCCTACCTCTCCTCATCACAACACCAATACACTCCAGTCCCATCCTGCCTCTTAACTCTTCCATCATAAACCCAGCCCCCCCAGGCCTTGCACACAGGGACGCACTGCACATCCACCTAATCATTGTCATTTCTGTACGTTTAAACCTGCGAATATCCTCTTCCTTTACTGCCCACGTCTCACTACCAAACAGCATCACACTCCTAACACATGCTGCATACAAGGGCCCCTTAGCACGTAAGGACAGTCCTCTCAATGTCAGGAGAGGCAACAGCTCCCTGAACTTCTTCCAACCACTTCTCACCCTAGCAACCGAGCTAACTCCAGCCCCACCCCCGGCACATAACATGCTTCCCAAATAACGAAACTCCTCCACACACTCAAGAGACTCACCTGCAAGTTCAACCCTCTCACGCCTAACAATCTCCACCACTCTCCCCGACGCGCCGCACACATGAAATCAGCATCATCTCGCAGTCTACTTCTAATACCACTACATCTCTTGTTCACCCACTTATCACAAACACTACACAAGATGGAATTACTTCCCACACCCTTGTGACAAACTGCACATGGCCACTCTCCCTCTCCTCTGATTGTACCACCACCAACCCTAGATATCATCATTTACCCTTAAGCCCTTGTACCCCATTCCATCTTTCCACTTCTTAAATCTTTCCTCCGCCTCCTTTTCATTCTCTGCAATCAACACCAAATCATCAGCATACAGCATCTCCCATGGGAGTCCATCTCTGAAGTCACGTGAGAGGGCTTCAAGCACCATGATAAACAACAAGGGACTCAAAACTGACCCTTGATGCACACCAACATTCACGGAAAACTCATTACTCAAAGATCCATTCACTCTTACCTGGGTGCGAGCACCCATGTACATGGCCATAACCAGCCATTCTTCCAACCCTAGCTTTCTCATTGCCCACTTCACCACCTCTCTAGGGACTCTGTCAAAGGCCTTTTCCAAATCAACAAAAACAAAATACAATTCCCTTTTCTTTCCAATATATTTTTCCTGAAGCTGTTGAACAATGAATATGGCATCAATGGTCCCCCTGCCTGGCATAAACCCAAACTGCATCTCATTGATATTCACTCTTTCTCTAATCATACCTTCTAGAACTCTCTCCATTACTTTCATTATCTGATCTAAGAGCTTTATACCTCTGTAATTTCCCCTTTCCAGGGCATCACCCTTTCCTTTGTACACATTTACAATTACACGCTTCAGCCAGTCATCTGGGACAACACACTCATATATAATCCTATTTATCAGGTCAGTGACTAACCTCACCCCAGTATCTCCTGAGGCCTTCAACATCTCGGCAGTCAACCCAAACACCCCTGCTGCCTTACCCACCCGCATCCTGCCTATTGCCTGACTCACAGTAGCAGTGTCAATCAAAGGCCAAGGGCCAAACACTGGATCAGCTGGCTCCAAACCTTCTCTATCCCAATCAAACTCCTCATTCAACAACCGGCTATAATGCTCCCTCCATGCATCTTTAATATCCTCACTGTTCACCACAACTCTTCCATCATCATTCTTCACACACTGCTCACCTACAATGTCCCGATTATCCCTCTTCACCTGATTTGCCCCCCTAAAAATCATATTTTTCCTTTCTCCAGGATTTAGCTTATCAAGTAAAAGTCTCTGTGACTCAGACTTCGCCCTGTATACCTCTCTTCTAGCCCTGCGCTTGGCAGCCAAGTACTCCTCCCTGTTACCACCATTCTTCCATTCCCGGAAAAGCCTTCTTTTCTCCTTAACTGCGGCTTCTACACCCTCATCCCTCCACCAAGTTACTTTATGTCTTGGTGGGCCTCTTGTCCAACCGCATATTGCATCGGTAACTCTCAAGAGGTTGTTCTTAAGGGCTCTATACTGTTCATTAACACCTCTATCTATGGCTTCCTGTTCAGCCACCACTCTCCTCATCTCACTATAAAAGGCATCCCTTACTGATTGGTTTCCCAGCTTCCATATTTTCCTCCTAGGTACATATGTCCTCCTTCTGATCACTCGTTCCTTAAGCACCATGTCACAAATCAACAGTTTGTGCTGCTGCACACACTCCTTGCTTCCTATAACTTTAACATCCCTCACTAATCTCCTATCAACCCTCCTGACCAGAAAATAATCTATCTGACTACTATTTCCCCTGGACTTATACGTAATCAACCGGCTGATTCTTTTCCTAAAATGTGTGTTGCACACAATCATGTCCATAGCCTCCCCAAACTCGAGTATTCTTTCCCCTTCCGCATTCCTCACACCATATCCACATCCTCCATGGACTCCTTCATAACCTTGAGCTGCTTCACCCACATGACCATTTAAATCTCCTCCCAGAACCACTACCTCATCATCACCCATACCACTCACTACACATATTAAATCATCCCAAAATCTATCCTTCTCTGTGTCATCCAATCCTACGTGTGGAGCATATGCCAATATAACTGAAATCAATTTCTGCCCAATCAAAATTTTCACTACTAATATCGTATCACTTACTCTCATAACATTCATGACATATTCCACCCATTTCTCTGCAACCAACACACCCACACCCCCATATCCGTCAGTTCCCCCCTGCCAAAACAACTTATGGTAGCAATCCCTCCCAACAATCTTTCTGGCTGATCCAGTGAAAGAAATACAGTATAAAGAAGAGAACCACTAAAATCTGCCAAGGGTCTAACAGCTGTATTCTTAAAAACAATCCCTTCCCTAAACTTTCCCTTCCTGTCGAGGGAGTTTTGATTTCCATTGGTATCCAAACAGATTCCCTTGGAATGGAAAAGACTTTGTTCAGTTGGTAGCCCTGTTAAGCTAAAATGACCCATCCTGCTGGTATTTGGTATGGTGAAGCATTAGATTTATAAACTAATACATCAATGCATGCACATCTCGTGCTAGCTAATGAAAGCACAACATATCTCAGCTGTGGAAGGTTGCCACCACATCCATACTGTTGGTTTGTATTCAGCCATAAATGCCATTCTGGCCATCACTACAGTGTTGTTCACTTCTCAAGACAATATTTTGATAAATTATATCTGAGGAATATTATTATCTTTAATGTTGTTGTTCGTATGTGCAAGAATCACTTGTACTTGCATGGTGGTACTCACTTGTCTTTTTCCTGCTGGAAGACAAGAGCTTACCTGTATGGCAGATTTTCCTTTTCTGGGCAAATTCACACACAAAATTTTTCTTGAAAAAAAATCGTGTGACCCTAGCCATAATGTATAAGATTTGGCAGTGTCAGATCCTGTAAGACTGGATGAATATCAGAGGTATATATCACTCAGGCTAGTTTTGGCCAATATTTTTAAAAATTAAGTCAGAGCGCGAATTACCACTGGCGGGAAGTGCCGGGACCGCCTCCCACAACCCCGCGGTTTAGGGGTTATGGTGAGTTTTATGTTACTCATTGATGGTAGGTGGGGGCATGCACCATCCACTCACTCAATGTAGTGCTACTCTCGGGTGTCTGCTCTTTCCTCTCCTCCATCCGTCTTTCCTTCCATCCTCTTCTGTCTTTCTTTCCTTCATTCTTTCCTCATCCTTCAGCCTACTGGTGACTTTACACTCCCTTTTCTGTCTTTCTTTCCTTCATTCTTTCCTCTTCCTTTTGCCTGTGGGTTACTCTACACTGAGTGACAAGCCAAATGGTTTCCTGTACATCAGGAAACCATTTACTACGCTGGATGGTAACCATATTACCAAATTTTGGCACCTGGTGGTTTATTGGGTAATTATGGCACTTCAGTCGGATTGAGGAAGTGAAGGTTTATATCCAAGGGGTGGTTGGGGTTTATTGCTCACGTAATGCCACTCGGGGATGAGTAAGGCTGGTCATTGTTATCTTAAATGTCAGGACCAACTTGCCTAGCCCCAGGCTCCTACGCTTTTCATGGGGCAACTTGGGATTGGATGATGATGATGATGATGATGATTTAATAACTAATCATATAGTAATCTCTCTACTATCCGGACGTCCACTATCCGGACATCATGGGCTGATCGCCGACCCCCCCCCCCTTCCAAATCCAATTTTTCCCGACCGCGTCAGTTTGAATTTCCCGCCCGCGCCGACTAGCTCCGTTCCCGCTCAGTCTCCCTCCTACTAGTTCTGTCTCAACTCCTGTGAACAGTGGATGGCTGTCCGATCGTTTGCGGTATTTTCATTCTTGTTTAAATAATCAGAAGTCACAGTGCTAAGGATTAAGTGTAGTTAAACACTGGATTACTGGACATGCTTCAAGAGCAATTATGACCACTGTAAAAACCTTAGAGATGGGGGTAAACAACAATCATGGACTGTAAGTAAACATTGTCAGCTGCTAAGTATTTACCATAATCTCTTCTTAATCCTCGTTCTCTGGTTACATTTTATTTACTGCATGCTTTTTGTTCCATATTTGAGTGCACAGGCTGTGAAAGAGGTGATTTTCTCAGTGATTACCATGTCTCTTCCATACGTTCACTATCTAGTCAACTAGTCCAGGAGGGAGGTAGGTAGGTGGTTTTCTGATTTAGGTTAGGTTATGTTAGGGTCAAGAAAGACCGGTGCTGTTGGTGAACCGTGAACACCTTTGCCATACCTAACTCTTTTTCTGGTAACAATTTTTTTGATGCTTTGTAACCTATATTTTAGTGCATAAGATATGAGAAATGATGATTTTCATAGTGATAGCCACGTCTGATACTTATTTACACTAAGCTGCCAACTCGTGAACACCCTTGCCTTACTCACCTCGGATTCATCATTTTGGGGTTAAAATTCGATTAATTCATGCTTTGTGCCAATTATTTATGTGAATGGGGTCTTAAGTGCTATGCATGTCCAGGAGGGAGGTAGGTAGGTGGTTTTCTGATTTCGGTTTAAGGTCAAGAAAGACTGGTGCAGTTGGTGAACAGTGAACACCTTTTTCCATACCTATCTCTTTTTCTGGTAGCAGTTTATTTATTTGATGCTTTGTAACCCATATTTTAGTGCATAAGATATGAGAAATGATGATTTTCATAGTGATAGCCACGTCCGATACTTACTTACACTAAGCTGCCAACTCGTGAACACCCCTGCCTTACTCACCTCAGATTCATCATTTTTGGGTTAAAATTCGATTAATTCATGCTTTGTGCCAATTTTATGTGAATGGGGTCTTAAGTGCTATGCATGCCCAGGAGGGAGATAGGTAGGTGGTTTTCTAATTTAGGTTAGGTTAGGTTAGGGTCAAGAATGACCGGTGCTGTTGGTGAACAGTGAACACCTTTACCATACCTAACTCTTTTCTGGTAACAATTTATTTATTTGATCCTTTGTATTCCATATTTTAGTGCATAAGATATGAGAAATGATGATTTTCATTGTGATATCCATGTCCGACACTTACTTACACTAAGCTGCCAACTCGTGAACTGCCTTACTCACCTCAAATTCATCATTTTTGTGTTAAAATTTGATTAATTCATGCTTTGTGCCAATTATTTATGTGAATGGGGTCTTAAGTGCTATGCATGTCCAGGAGGGAGGTAGGTAGGTGGTTTTCTGATTTAGGTTAGGTTAGGTTAGGGTCAAGAATGACCGGTGCTGTTGGTGCTGTGAACACCTTTGCCATACCTAACTCTTTCTGGTAACAATTTATTTACTTGATGCTTTGTATCCCATATTTTAGTACATAAGATATGAGAAATGATGATTTTCATAGTGATAGCCACGTCCGATACTTTTTTCTTTTTTTTATGCAAGGAAGAAGGAACCAAAGGCCATGGGCCTGCATACTGTTCCTTCCAAGAAAAAGCAAAAACAGTACAAAAGAGAGCCAAATTCAAGGTCTGTTCAATTCGAGATGCCTGGACACACTGCGTTTGAAAGACTGGAGATCATAGGAAGTAGGAAATACAGACAGAGGAAGACAGTTCCAGAGTTGACCAGTTGCATAAATGAAAGACTGGGAGTAATGGTTAACTCTTGCATTAGAGAGTTGGACAGAAAAGGGATGAGAGTTTGTTGCTAGACGGGTACTACATGCCCGTCGTAGAGGTGGAGGGATGCAAGCAGACAGTTCAGAGGAACAGTGACCATTGAAGTAGCGATAGAAGAGAGATAAAGATGCAACAGTGCGGCGAAGAGACAA
>JAGKTI010000923.1:50574-69664 GCA_018397915.1 Birgus latro
TTAGCACCCTCATACATACTCTTCACTGCCTTCAACAACTTCCCATCCACTCCATATATTCTTAATACTTTCCACAAACCTTGTCTATCCACCCTGTCATATGCTTTCTCCAGATCCATGAAGGCTGCATACAGCTTCTTGCCCTTCTCTAGAAACTTTTTCACTAAGGATCTAAGAATGAATATCTGATCTACACAACCTCTTCCCTTCCTAAAACCTCCTTGTTCTTCTCCAACTAATTCTTCTGTAATTTCCCCAACTCTGTCAATAAGTATCCTACCATATACTTTTCCTATTACACTGAGCAGGCAAATGCCCCTATGATTACCACACACTTCTTTTTCCCCTTTTCCTTTGTACAGAGGAATAATTATACCTGACTTCCAATCCTCCGGGACTCTACCCTCCTCCCAAGCCAATCTGCACACCCTCCACATCCATTCTATTACTATCTCTCCCCCATGCTTCAGCATTTCACCACACAATGTGGATAATGTGGAACTGGGAGAGGGTATAGGGCTGAAGTGATAAATATGAAATTAGAAACTGGAGAGAATGGCAAGAGAGACATCGCAGTAGTATATGTTCGCTCTAAGACAAGGGCATGGAATGATGATGAATACCAGATGTTGTCAGACATGGTGAGATATCTACAGAAAGTGATTGAGAAAAGCAACAACATAATTCTGATGGCTGATTTTAATTGTAAAGAGGTGAACTGGGAGGAATGGGACTCAGGAGGCAGTGAAGATTCCTGGGGCACTATTTTGTTAAATATAGGAATGAATAATGTAATGACTCACTGGGTTAACCCGCCGAGTCCCGACCGGTTTTTTACCCAGCCTACCCCCAGATCCCGACCGATTTTCGACTTTTTGCTTTTTGGCTGAAACCTTCGCTTTTGGTGAGAAACATCGAAAATTCATAGTGAAATCGCGATCCTGAGGGAAAAAAATGTTGATACAGGTGTTACTCAACCTTACGTTTTCCTTCTTTTTCAGGGTACCTAGCTAAGAAAACGAACTATGGAAGGGTTGACTAATTCAAGCCACTTTAAATTACTTATTTATTTCATTTATTTGGTACGAATTTATGTGTAGTAAAAGTCTATAATGGTTTTCACACAATAATATAGGCGTTTATAAGCATTGTTCACTTACCCAAAACCCCAGTATACGGCACCTTCTTTTATGACATTACCACCTCATCACTTCTGTTTGTTTCTACCTCTAGCTTCTTTGTTTATTTGTCCTCCACCTCAGGAATCACTTTCACCATGAATTTCGTCATTAGAGAGACCGTGGGGCAACATACCTTTACTGGCTATTTTGCTGCTAACAGGTGAATTGCCCAGTGTGGGGGGGAGGGGGAAGGGGGGGTTAGGAGGGGCCAGGCAGTACCCCCACTTGACAGCAGGTAGAGGAAGGTCTCCCACATATGCTTAACAAAAATCACCTGCGAATGTTGAAAAATGTGCACACAATGGGCCTGGCAATTGCGTGACGTACAATGTACGTCGTTGGGTCTGTCCGGCGATAAAAGTAGCGACATACACCTTACGTCGATGGGACTCGGCGGGTTAAAGAAGAAACAAGATTCAGAGGTGATGACACGTCAGCAAGACTGCTAACCAAAGAACCTGACGTAACTGAGCCTTTGAAATATCTGTGTCCTGTAGGAGCAAGTGATCATGTGGTCATTGAGTTCCAGATTATAAAAGGGAACATGATGCCAAGAGATGAGCTTTATAGGCAGGGAAGATACAACTTTGGGAAAGCAAACTTTACAGGACTGAGGAAATTTCTCGAAAATGCGGATTGGAGAAAAATCAGAGAAACTAAATAAGCAGAGGAAGTGGGATATCTTTCTAGACCTCTGTAATTCGGGAGTGGAAAAGTATGTTCCAAGAGTAAGTGGGAAATAAAACAGGAAGAAGGATTGGTTTAACAGAAGGTGTATGATAGCAAGAAAAGAGAGGGACATGGCATGGAACAATTTGAGAAAGAGAGGTAATATTAGAACAAAGGAAGAATATAGAAGAACTAGAAATGAATATACAGTACAAGAATACGTAGAGAGGAAGAAAGGAACCTTGAAAAAGATATAATTGACAAATGTAAGGCAGAAGCCAAGTTGTTTTATAGATTTGTTAATGGCAAATTGAAACTAAAGGAAGGAATCACCAAACTGAAAGTAGAAGGAGAGGTCTACAAAGATGCAGCAATGCAAGCTGAAATGGTGAACAAATGTTCCCATTTTGTGGAGGGGGAGGGAGTGACTAGAAATGTAGTGATAAAAGATATAAAAGTGGAAGTGCAGGAAGTGTATAAATTACTGGAAACTCAGGATGTAAGGAAAGCCCCAGGACCGGATGGAATCTCTACTTGGGTACTAAAAGAATGTAGAGAACAACTGGCAGATAAGATTCACGGTTTAATTGTGTGTTCTCTGGAAGAAGGGAAAGTACCTCAGGAATGGAAGAGGGCCAATGTGGTACCAATTTATAAGGGAGGAAACAAGGAAGAATCCCTGAATTATCGATCAGTGTCCCCGACCAGCATAGTCGCAGAATTGTGCGAGAGAATCCTGAAAGACAGAAAGATAAAATATATGGAGGAGATGAACATTTTGGCTGAAAGTCAGTTTGGATTCAGAAGTGGAAGGTCGTGTGTTTCCAACTTGTTGAGCTTTTACTTAAGAGCGATTGACATGCTACGGAAGAGAGACGGTTGGGTGGATTGTGTGTATTTAGATTTGGAAAAAGCCCATAACAAGGAACCCCACAAGTGACTAATATGGAAATTGGAGCACACAGGGGGATTGAGGGGAAATCTTCTGGAGTGGATGAGAGACTTCTTGAGAGACAGACAAATGAGGACAGTAATAAAGGACAAAATGTCTGGATGGAGGGAAGTAACAAGTGGAGTCCCACAGGGCTCAGTGTTAGCACCAGTAATGTTCCTGATTTATGTAAATGTTATGGTAGATGGAGTGAACAGTTATGCACATCTGTATGCTGATGATGCAAAGATCTTGAAGAGAGTAGAAGTCGAGGAAGACAGTAAAATGCTGCAGGAAGACCTGGATAGGATTCATAATTGGAGCCGGATGTGGGAAATGAAATTCTACGCAAAAAAATGTAGAATATTGGAAATGGGTAAAAGTACCAAGAGGCCATCACTGAATTATGTGATGGGTAATGAACCAATCACAAAAGCAAGAGAAGAGAAAGATATGAAAGTGCTGGTCCAGGATAGTTTGTCACCTGAAAAACATAAGATAGTTAGATATACAATCTCTTAACTAACATAAGAGTGGCATTTCATTATATAGATGAGGAGATGATGATAAAATTGATAGTGGCCATTGTCAGACTAGGCAAACCACACTCACCGACCTCACAACGTGAACTGCCCAAGGTCCCTGGTTGCATACCACAGGAATCTTCCGATGACGTCATCACTCGTGACTTAGCAGGTGTGTGCGCACGCACACACACTAACAACAATATGCACTAACACTCTCGTCCTCTCTTCTTAATTTGACAAAAGATTCCAAGGACGAAGCTGGATGGTCTATTTGCGTCTGATACTATGTATCCAGTAGACTTTTGTGTGGGTACCATCAACACCCGATATGCACTATGTATCCAATACATACACTTTTGTTTAAATACTGTACTATCAAGACCCAGTCTGTGGCCACATACCGATATGTGATGTCTCTTGAAGTATTCTAAACTTTCTAGTCTCGGCTGACTGCTGCACGCAGCCGCTCAGTCAAAGCACCTTTCTTGGTGAGACAATCAGCCAGTTGTTGTGATGTATCCACCCAAGATACTTCATCAATCTCCTCTCGCTCCAACATGTCTTGTAATACAGCAATATCAATGCGCAATCTCTTGTCTTCTACGCTCCTAAAGGAGTAAAGGGCATCCACCAGACTCTTGTTGCCGACGAAACACTTTATTTTGATCTTTCCACATCCAGAAACCTCACGCAATATGTTGGCAAGATATACAGCAGTCTCAGCACATTCAAGCAGCGCCAACGCCTCAGCAGATAAAGTAGATTTGACGACCCTCCTGATCTTTCTTGTCTGCCAGAATATAGGACATCTTGCCTCACTAGCATCTCATAGGAAGATCACAAAACTTCCCTGAGATCCATTGCCTACAAGATTGGCAAATGAGGCATCTGAAAAGCACTCTGTATGACAGTTCTCGATCAGCCCCATTCTTGGAATGTATAGCTTCATGTTGTCAGTCTTCACCCTTGAGATCACCTTATTGAGTCTAAGCAAATCATCTACTGTAGCTTGGTTGCTATTCACAGTGTGTGAATAGCACAAAGGCAATATCTGGCCGAGTGTGTGTAGCAATCCAATTGAGTTGCCCAATTAATGCTCGGTACTCCGTTTTCTCAGACTCAGACAGCTCCCCAGATTTTAGTGCTGCACGATGTTTACTCAGCGTGACTGATTTCAAAGACGAAGCATACTGGAATTGGTCGAGCGTTATGTTGCCATCAGTGTTGGAGATGACATTGAGACCAACGTATTTGAAGGCTTTTGATTCTAAACTGCTGATGAGGAATAGTTGACTCAAATGGTTTATCACTTGCTGTTCGAACTCATGTGTACCAGCCCAAAGGAAGTCATCAACGTAGATGCATACAATGCCTCTGACTTTGCCACCATTGCTCCAAGAGAACAGCGCTGAATCCAGTGATGACACTTTAGCTCCGTGACTCAACAATTGATCTTTTATGCGCAGATACCAATGCCTAGCAGCATCACAAAGGCCGTACACAGTTTTCTTTTGTCTCCATAACTTACCATTTACATATTCAGATGGAGGACGTAAATGGACAACTCTCTCAATGTCATTACCTTGCAAGTAGGCAGCTTTCACGTCCATAGTGTGGCAGTCCCACTGGTTGGTGGAGGCCAAAGAAAGTGGCAAATGCACTGCTTCTTTCGAACAAGTAGGCGAGTCTTTTCGGAGATCCACTGTCTTCCTCAAACCCTCTGGTGACTAAGCGGGCCTTAATGATAGGCTTTCCATTTTTCAGTTTTTCCGTCACAACCCATCGAACCATTATGGCACCTTGCCCAACATCATCTACTTCCTCATACACATCATTATTCTGTCAATTTGTAATTTCATTTTCCTTAGCGCATAATATGGCAATCCCACTGGTTGGTGGAGGGCAAAGAAAGTGCCAAACGCACTGCTTCTTTCGAACAAGTAGGTGAGTCTTTTCGGAGATCCACTGTGTCTTCCTCAAACCCTCTGGCGACAAAGCGGGCCTTAATGATAGGCTTTCCATTTTTCAATTTTTCTGTCACAACCCATCGAACCGTTATGGCACCTTGCCCAACATCATCTACTTCCTCATACACATCATTATTCTGCCAATTTGTAATTTCATTTTCCTTAGCGCATAATACGGCCTCAGAGTTGAAAAGAACAAGCATTTCTGCGTCATCATCAACCACTTCCCATTCGCTAAGATCCTTCTCCAAATGTATCCAATCAATGCTGCCGTCAGAGTCACTCTTCAAATTATAGCAGTGTTTGTACTTTCCAGTGGCTTTACCTGCCCAACTCATAATCCTTCCAGACACCAACTCTCCACTTTCTGAATGTATTCCCTTTATACGTTGACCAACAGAAACTTTGCGAGGCTGATTAATCGGAACAGAAACTGTGGGAGGCTCATCAATTGGAACCACACCATCTTCTGACTCGTCATCTGGTGGATAATCATTCAACACTTGCGGTGGATCGTCATTAGGCTTCTCCTGGACATCATTGTTCTTCTCATCACTGCTGACACCACTTTCAACTGTAGTATCTTGCTCTGGCGCATGCGCTAGATGACATACGTGCACTCGCACGTAGACACTGCCGTGTCTCACCAGAATTTGTTTCCCATCTCAGCCTATTACAATTCCGGGACCGTGCCTCTCATGACTGTCATTTCTTTTGTAGAAGACTTTATCTCCATTTTGGATGTCGTTTAAGTCACTCGAACGTACGTTGTGCCGCAGAGCCCTAGCCAAACGTTCATCTGATTCGGGCTTTATAAATTCTTGTGTACCAAAATGAAGAGCGTTCAAGTTGTCTCTCACAATTTTCGATGGTGATGAAGGTTCCAAGGCTGGAGGATCATTTGCGTACACATTAGGCAGGCCAGGGTTTTGACCAAAAACAAGTTGGTTAGGAGAAAAGCCTGCGTAGTTGGTGAGAGCATTTCTTGCCAATACTGTCCATGCCAAGGCCACATCCAGTTCACACTGGCTATCAGCCATTATCTTCCTAACAATGTTACCAATGACTGCATTTTGACGCTCACAGACTCCGTTGCTCCAAGGACTCTCTGCAGACGTTGTCATGATCTTGATATTGAAGGCCTCTCCCAATGCTCGCATTTCCGCATTGTTGAATTCACAGCCATTGTCTGTGAGAATTTTTCTAGGTGCGCCAAACACAACAATCCAGCTCCGAAATATTCCTTTGATAATGGTGGGCGCACACTTATCCGCGATTACTATCGCATTACAATACCTGGTCGCCAGATCAACAAGGACTAAGAAATAATACCTTCCCCAAGCTTTTAAATCCATGGCTATGGCTTCGTTAAACTTAGACACCATGGGCAAACTGACTACGGGTCGGGGCTTGGCTTTCTTGAATCTGCAACAGACTGTACAAGCATCAGATACAGCCTTGATAGCCAGCTCCAGTTTTGAACTTTGAATTCCCGCATCTGTGATCGGTTTAATTAATTTTGCCGATGTAGGGTGTCCAAATTGCCTGTGAAGCTTCAAAGCGGTTTTTTCTACATCACCCCCAAGAGATGCCAACATGATTGTTTCACAGAATTCACGACCTAGTCATAAAGAAATTGGAAGTAAATAATGGCCTGAAGATGAGGACTTTAAATCAATGATAGTTCCACAAATTTTGACCTGGTCACTTCCAAGGTTAATCAACATTTTTGCTTTTTTCATGGAACGTCTACTCAACAGCAAGGGAATATTGCAGTCCACAACATCAGTCACGATGGTTGCACGCATATTTCCAGTGTAGCAGGGCAGAGTAACACGTTTGAGGGAGGAAACTGTGACGCCATCAGCAAAAGTAAACATTGAGGATGACGCTTCTGCTCTTATAGCATCACGTTCGTAATCAGTGAGCTCACTTAGATAGCAATTGATCCATTCAACTCCACATACAGTTGTAGAACACCCTGTGTCTACAAGAGCACATCCCTTACATTCTCCTATTAGAGTCTGTAACTTACCTCTACTAGCGGCATCATCCACATAGCCCATAAATAACGACAGATGCACTGTTTCAGAATTTTCTTCTCGACTGCCATCGTTTTTGTCTACATTTGGACAGTCAAGTGCCCAATGAAATCTAGAATCACATACAAAACACCTCGATACCTTTCCGTCAGACCCAAGTGGGTTCTGCCTCCTGCCGGTGGATGAGCTTTGGGGAATTCTAGCAGATACGGTTGAACATCGGCCGCTACCATGACGTCGATCACGTATTGCACCACCCCGCAACATTCTCCGTCCTTGTCGAGTACCTCTGTCATAAAACGTTTCCTCACCCTCAACTTCGTCACTCCAAAATACTGGTTCCCCTTTCACCTCCCGGGCGGACACCGATGCCTCGTTCTGCGTGCCAGTTTCACCAGCAAAAATACGATTCAGGGCAGATTTCATATTTTCGTATGTCACTTCAGTTATCGCAGACTTCACTAGTTGTTGCTCACTGTCTGAAAGTTTGCATGCAGCTAAGAGCATAAAAGCCATCACAGAATTTGGCAGTTCCATGTCCTGCTTTGTAAATTTGAAATAAACATGCTCAAATTCTGTCACGAACTCACAAATGTTCATATCACCGGCTCTTCTGAAGTTGTACAACTAATAAAACGATGCAAACTGTCGACATCCTTTGTCCATGAGAAATAAACCATCTAATTTTTCCAGCAAGGTCTGAACACCATCCTTCTGCTTCAGAACATCCGCATCAATCTCCGAAGACGCCACCCTCGCTCTTCCAGACAATGATAGGTGAATAGCTAAGGCTTGTTTTTCTTTCGCCAAGTCCGTCAGTTCACACCAGATTTCGATGTCTTTTTTCCAGCTCTCATAAGCAGAATCATTTTCAAGTTTTGGAGGCCACTTGGTCGAAAACGACTCCATTTTTCGGAACTACGCTCTGCTACCAGTGTCAGACTAGGCAAACCACACTCACCGCCCTCACAACGTGAACTGCCCAAGGTCCCGGGTTGCATACCACAGGAACCTTCCGATGACGTCATCACTCGTGACTTAGCAGGTGTGTGTGCGCGCATGCACGTTTCGTTTTTTTTGAAGGCTGCAACATGCTTGCATGCGTCGGCCTTTTTGGATTGGAGCGTGTAGCATTTTATGACCGGATGCCCTTCCTGATGTCTACCAATGACCCTTGGGTGGATTCGATCCTCCGAGCCTACGGCCAGAGCGGAGCGCTCTAACCCACTGAGCCACGGCCATGATCTGCCCCAGATTGGAATATACAACAGTATTGTGGTCCCCACAAAGGAAAGATATAAACAAGATCAAGAGAATACAAAGAACAGGAACCAAGATGGTCCCCAGCCTGGCAGATTTGTCATACAGAGAGATATGCTGGGAAAGCTGGATCTACCTTCCCTAGAAGACAGGAGAGAGAGGGGCAACATGATTGCAGCATTCAGGGCTATGATGGGAGTACATAAAATTGATAGAAGAGATCTGTTTGTATGGGATGGGAGAGTAACAAGAGGACACAGAATGAAACTGAAAAAGCCAAGTTGCTTGAAGGATATCAAAAAATATAGTTTTCCATACAGGTGCACAGACCTGTATGGACAAAGAGATCGTCCAGTCTAAAAACTTAAACGAATTCAAAGCAAAATTTGACTTATTGAGAAAAAGAGACAAGACCCCATGAGCGTAGCTCATTTCCTGTATATCACAACAAGGTAAATACAGCTAGGTAAATACACACACATACACACACATCAATGAGATTGATCCAACATATATTTATTAAGTATGGTACAGATGTAAAAGTGAAAAGATGTTATGGGGCACTAAGTTATGGTGCTTATCCTAGTAAATTAGGCCTTTGAGCTTGTGGTGGGTTATTAACCCACTATCTTGAGTTAAAAGAGCACTGCATCATCCAAGTTACCACAGTTACCCCCCCAGATGTTACGTAAAGTATTCATTTTACATCCCAACCCACAAACGGTGGATGGACACCTGAGTTGAGCAGTGCCAGCTGTCTACAGGTGACTCTACACTGAGTGACAAGCCAAATGGTTCCTGTACACCAGGAAACTATTTACTACACTGGGTGGTAACCATATAACCAAATTATGGCCCCTGGTGGTTTAGTGAGTAATTAAAGAGCTCCAACTGGATTGAGCCTGTGTTGGTTTATATCCAAGGGGTAATTGGGGTTTATTGCTCTCGTAATGCCACTCGGGGATGAGTGTGGCTGATCACTGTCATCATAAATTTCTGGACCAATTTGCCTAGCCCCGGGCTCCTCCACACCTCATGGGGCAACACAGGATTAGATTATGTATATGTGTATGTATTGGGTTGGCAGCATTGTTGTTAGCAGTGCTAAACACTTGGCTATAATGACAATATATTTTTTTTTTTACATAATTGTTGTCTTCATAACAAAATTGAAGTCAAGACAAATTATATGTAATAAGGACTACTTTTCTATATAGTGGGGCCTGAGCAGTAAGTAGAACTTACAATTTTTCAAGGGTGGATGGAGGTATAGCAGCCGGTGGACTAACTCTTACTCGCTGGTCCTGACGGGTGCTGCCATCTATCACCGATACTGGCATCACTATTATACCCATGCCTCCCCTGCCCCTCTCCTCTCCTCTGTTGCTGCCACTGCCAACTGTGACGATATTCTGCTCAATCTCCTCGTCTCTTCCATCACCCGCCGCCCACCCATTAAGCTCACTCAGCGTAAGCAGTACAAGGACCCTAATTCTGAGGCCAGGTGAGTGTGAGTTGTTAGGATAGCAGTGCAGGTATAGAGATGGCATACAGTATCTGGCTGTAGTAGAATAGGATTGCTTGTCAGTAACCAGAATAAAATTTTAAAGCATCACAGCCATCCTGTACAGGTTATGAAGAGAAATCCATTACTGTGTGGCCTTTAGATACTATGCATTTTTGAAATATGAACTCAGTTATGAATTTTACTGAATAAAAGAAATACATTTTTGCAAGACCAAAAACCCATTTCTCATATCAGGTGAATTAGTAGGCACCTTGAGGAATAGGCTTTGAACCACTTGCATCGCCACTCTGGATTTTTAAATGTTGTGAAAGACCAAGAGAGCTGAGAAAACGTTGCACTGCATCTTGCATCCAGTTTGGTGGTCTTTCCCCAAGGGTGTTCATGTCTCATCTGCTCATTCAGACTGAGCACCATATTGCATGATCTGAATAGCAACCATGGAGAAAGGCCATACCTGATGAGACATTCTAACTGGAGACAAGAAACAGTGCACCATCTCCTTAGCTTTCTGAATCTGAGATTGAAGTCAAATCCTTAGGGTGCCTCCAAATTGGGGGACACAAAGTGAAAAATCAAGTAATCGGAAATGCACCAGGTATTGCCACTGCTTAGTAACTAGAAATAGTTCTTCAGTAAATGTGAGTACTGTACCATTTTCATTGTTGTTGTAAAATCATTGCTAGCCTTTCCAATAAAAATTCATTTCATTTTACAATACTGTACTACACTTATTTACACTTTACCAGTATTTTGTTGAAGTAGAATCTTGCCAAACCTGGAAGGGCAAAATCAGATATACTAACATGTAAGAAGAAAAAGGTAAATGGTCCCAATTTTAATAGTGACCTGTACTATCTCTCCATTAGGTGGATCTGGACAGATCCTGGTCACTTCCAGCAGCGCAGTGCTTGCCTCAACACGTTTGCCTCCACCTTGGGCTATATGCCTCTTCTCCATTCCAACCTGCGCCTCGATCCTGTACTGTTCAAGGACAAGGTTTCGGTGCACCGTAAGAAGTATCGTCAGATAGAGAAAATTGGCAGCTAACGACAGCTTACATTTAGGGTTTCAAAGCTTCTGTTGTTTGGTGGTTACTTTGTGCTGAGCAGTGATGGACTCAGTGTTAATTCAGAGGAGCCCCTGGCAGACTGAGGTTTTGAAGAGTGAATGAGCGATGAATTGTAGCATTAATGTGTTTGTTCAGTTGCATGGGAAACTGAGAACAAATTATGATTGGCCAAACTTTAAAAATTTTATGTTTCATTAGTTTGTGTACATTATGTGAATTTTGTTGACATGGATATACATTTTATTTGTTGCCTTGAACTAAATATGTTTATCATTCATTATCGGTCATTTCTGACATCAGCTTGTGAAAGAGCTGGGGCCTTCCAGAATAATATAATGCTCTTTAAAAGAGCAATAGTCCATTCAATTATCGAATGTATTTCCGAATTTGTATGGAAGTATGGATAGTATAGAACATATCATGTGTTCTGTATTAAATTTAAATATGCTCATAGACAAATTATTTTGTACACAAAACTTTTTTATACTGAACCAAACATGAGTGATCTACACTCAGTTTTGAGTGTAAGAATTAGTTCTGTACTCAATGTGGCCAGCATCGTTAGAGATGAACAGGCAGCAGGCAATGTGATGGCTGATATGTGCAGAAACACTTAGAAAAAAAAAAGTCACATTTCCTTTCACAAATTTTGGCCATCATTGCTTTCTGTCAAAAGGAAAAACTCTTTGAATGATGGTAATACTACAAACGTGGTATGCATACTGGAGGACTACTTGATGTAGCAGTTTGTGTGGTTTGTGCAAGAAATATAGTCAGTCATAGCAGATAATTTTTAAGGTCCCTAACTGCATTGTGCCATTTTGTTTTTATATGCGTATTTTTATATTGTGGTCACAGGTCGGTAGCTTTGTTGAGTCATGACATATTTTTTGTTATAGTTGATGCTCAGTTGTATTTGTATATAAAATAGTATTGGTTTTACATTCTGCTAAAGAGCATATCTCCGAAACTTTTATTACTCAGCGTACCATACAGTAGTTGGCTGAAGAAAAGCTTTGATGTAATGTTTTAGACATACTCTGTGCTGTGCTGAAATCTTAGAAATAGTGGGTTGATTGACTAACAACTACAGAAAGCCAAAGTGTATGTGAGTTTGTGTTTTGCTTTGAGGATTATGAAAAACCATTGATACCAGAGGGACTGAGACATATATCTTTTCTCTGACAGTTTGTACAAAATTACTTTGATTAGGGAAAACCATTTATGGTAAGCTAGTACTGTACAAGTATATACAGTACATGTATATGTGCAGTATGTCATCAGAGTTAATAAGAATGCTTAGTCATTTGAGCCTGGGGATGTCTTTTTCATTTTGCTGCTTCTACACTTCTCATGGGGTACTACAGGATTTAATGATGATGATGATGATGATCTTGCCATCAAACAATTTTATGTTCACAGGAAAGGCTTCTTGAACTGTAATGGTTAGATATAGCATTAATAGTTCTTTCATTATGAGAGTTAAAGCAAGAATAAACTAAATGGAATGTCACCCAGATTCAAGATGTTCACCGGAGCTGAACCATCTTATTGAAGTAAGTTTAATTGTTTAACAGCAGATAGGCATGTCCCTGAGTAGCATGATTAATGAGTTTGTTGTCCAAAAGGAAAAGGCCCATAGAAAGGACCACAAGCAAATGCACAGATGATACGAGATTTTCGGGCATAAATCACTTTGCTTTTTTCCAGAATGTTTCCAGGTGCAGTGAGGAAACGAACACTTGAAGGAGTATGTCAGAAAGTACCTGACAAGGTTGGTAAAGCTGTACCCTATTGTTTACTAGGGATCCTTTCCCTTATTCAGCCCTCTCAGAAGAGGATTTGGTGGATAAATGATAGCCCTAGATATACCAGTATGTAAAAAAAATTGCCCCCCCCCCCCTTTTTTTTTTTTTTTTTTTTTAAACTAATGCATTGACTTGGTTGTTGACCATTAGTTTGGTTCTCCACTGATGTGCCAAGAGATGATGCCACAGCTTTGTATACTACTGTCTGACACTCCTTCTTCATTTCTGTAACATTCGCGTCCTTTCCTCAAACTTTCGCTCTGTTGAGCACCACCTCTTCTCTAAACCTCACCTTCTCTTTCTCTCTGAGACTCAGCTGTCTGAGGCAACTGACAGCAAACCCTTTTCTGTATCCTCCTTCTTTCTATATTCCTATTTCAAAGCCAAAGGTGGCTGTTGCGTATATGTACGCAACGATCTATCTTGCTCTCGTGTTCCTGAACTTGATTCTTCGGAATTCTCTACTCTCTGGCTTCGGCTTTCCTGTCATTCTCTGACTAAATATATCTGTGCTGTTTACTTATCTCCTAATTCTACTGACTATCAAAAATTCTTTGACTATCTTACTTCTACGATGGAACACATTCTATCCATTTCTCCTTTCTCTGAAATCTCCATTCTAGGAGATTTCAATGTTCACCACCACCTTTGGCTCTCCTCTCCTTTCACTGATCCACTTGGTGAACAAGCCTACATCTTTTCTATCCTTAATGACCTAGAGCAGCTTGTACATTGTACAGCACCCTACCCGTATCCCTGACCTCCTTGGAGAGAGTTCCAACATACCTGACCTTTTTCTAAGAGCTAATCCTTTTGCTTACACTGTTAATCTTTCCTCTCCGTTGGGCTCCTCTGATCATAACCGTATTACTTTAACCTGTCCTATTGCTCTCGTAGGGCCTGTGGACCCTTCAAAGAAACACCGCCTATGGCACTTTGGAGCTGCAGATTGGGAGGTCCTAAGGCAGTACTTCTTTGATTTTCCCTGGAATGATTATTGCTTTCATGGCAGGGAGCCATCTGAGTGTGCCTTGCGCATTATGGAGGTTATTCTCTCGGGCATGGAAGCATACATTCCTTTCTCATATCCTCAGACTAATGCTAGAAAGCCTTGGTTTAATCACGCTTGTTCTAATGCTGTCCGCAACAAGGAGAGGATCTATAAAAGGTACCGGAGCCAACCCACCCCTGAATTACATCTTTTTTATATTTCTGCCCGGAATCGTGCTAAGTCTGTTCTTCGCTCTGCTAAAAATAATTTCATCCATGCTAAATGTTCTCAACTCTCCAACTCGAATTATTCTCGCTCCTTCTGGCACCCTGCCAAAAACCTTTCTAACAACTTTGCCTTATCATCCTTCCCTCCTCTTTTCTACTCTGATGGCACTGATAAAGGAGATCTCTTCACTCAGACTTTCTCCTCCAATTCCACCTTAGATGATTCCGGTGCTGTTCCTCCATCACTTCCCCCCTCTGACTTCCCCATGACTGACATTAAAATTTCTTCAGCTGATGTATTTTCTGCCATCACTGGCCTCAATACTGACAAAGCATATGGTCCTGATGGAGTCCCTCCTGTTGTCCTCAAAAACTGTGCTTCTGTGCTTACACCCTGCCTAGGTAAACTCTTTTGCCTTTGTATATCAACTTGTACCTTTCCTTCTTGCTGGAAGTTTGCTCTCATTCAGCCAGTCCCAAAGAAGGGTGACCATTCCCAACCCTCTAACTATCGTCCAATTGCTTTAACATCCTGTGTATCAAAAGTTTTTGAGTCAATTCTTAACAGAAAAATTTTAAGCATCTGTTCTGTCACAACCTTCTTTCTGATCATCAGTATGGGTTCCGTCAGGGACACTCCACTGGCGATCTTCTCACCTACCTTTCAGACTCCTGGTCATCCTCCTTTCAGGACTTTGGCGAAAGCTTTGTCATTGCACTTGACATCTCAAAGGCTTTCGATCAAGTCTGGCATAAATCTTTAATTTCCAAACTGCCCTCCTACGGTTTCTATCCTTCTATCTGTGCTTTCATCTGTAGCTTCCTTTCTGGTCATTCTACAGCCACTGTTGTAGACAGCCATCGTTCTTCTCCTAGACCTATCAACAGTGGTGTTCCTCAGGGCTCTGTCCTATCACCAACTCTCTTCCTTTTATTAATCAGTGACATTCTAAGCTGTACATCTAACCCTATCCATTTATATGCTGATGATTCCACCCTTCTCCTTTCCATTCGGTTTCTGCAACGTCCATCTCAGCAGTTACTTCAACAAAAAAGGGATGAGGCTATGTGACACCTAATGTCTAACTTGGCTCGTATCTCTGATTGGGGTAAAAATAATATTGTTATTTTTAATGCATCCAAAACTCAGTTCTTACACTTATCAACCCGACAAAATCTTCCTCAGGATTACCCACAAATGTTTAATAATGTCCAGCTCAGTCCTGCATCATCCTTGAACATGCTTGGGGTTTTATTCTCTTGGGATTTGTCTTGGAAAGAACATATTACATCTCTTGTGAAATCTGCTCCCAAGAGATTAGGTGTGCTAAGCCGACCCCGAACTTTTTTTTACCCCTGCACAGTTGTTGACCTTGTACACAGGTTTTATTCTCCCATGTATGGAGTACAACTCTTATGTGTGGGGAGGCTCCCCACATGCAGCTCTTCTCAACAGGGTGGAGTCAAAGGCTTTTCGTCTCATCATCTCTCCTCCTCTTACTGATTCCCTTCAATGTTTGTCTCTTCGCCGCACTGTTGCATCTTTATCTTCCTTCTATCACTACTTCAATGGTCACTGTTCCTCTGAACTGTCTGCTTGCATCCCTCCACCTCTACGACGGGCACGTAGTACCCATCTAGCAACAAACTCTCATCCCTTTTCTATCCAACTCTCTAATGCAAGAGTTAAGCGTTACTCCCAGTCCTTCATTAATGCAACTGGTCAACTCTGGAACTGTCTTCCTCTGTCTGTATTCCCTACTTCCTATGATCTCCAGTCTTTCAAACGCAGTGTGTCCAGGCATCACGAAATGAATGGATCTTGAATTTGGCTCTCTTTTGTATTGTTTTTGTTTTTTCTTGGAAGGAACAGTATGTGGACCCATGGCCTTTGGTTCCTTCTTCCTTGCATAAAAAAAAAAAAAAAAGTGCTAATATCCATCACTGTATTATAATTTACTGGGGATATCTTACAGTATCAAGAGCCATAAATTATATGACAGTGTGTTTGTGGAGAATCGGTAAAATGCCATTTCCCAGAATTATGGCGTCAAACTATTCTTTGCAGCAGATAGAATTGCAACCATGACATCAACAGTTTACTTGTGCATCATTAAGTCTTCAACACATACTTTTTGTATTGCATTCATCACTAACCTGAACTCTTTGACAATGTGATTTTCTCTTCCTAATTGAAATATTATGTAGGATAAAATTCTTTGGAATAGAAACATCAGTGTGGGGATTACAGAAAATTTTTGTTTATCTCTCTGAAACACAATGACTCCAGAGGGGATGGCCATTGGTCATACACGAAATGCTTCTATGTTGCCCTGCCCTCTGCCCTAGGGTGGCCCTCTCTCCTCATAAAGCAAAAGGTTTAAAACAAAACAAAATGTCTTCTAACCTTTTTCACTAATTGGGATTTCATATAGCTGAATTAAATAATCAGGCAGTAAAAAAAAAGCCGCAATATTGTACCATTGAAAGAATTATAATTGTCTTAAAGATATACTGTACTGTGGAAGTTGTTATTGTTGCTCCCAAATTTGGTATTGTCATTGGCAGTGGCATAGTTCCCTTAAATGGCTTTTCTTAATGTTTCAAAATCTTGATAAAGTGAATACTTATTTAACACTCAGGCTCCTGTGACTCACTCTCAGTTAGATAAATCATCTGAGGTTGAAGTAAAGTATGAAAGAATGAAGTGACCCTGAAAGAGTTCGTGGTACTGTTATTAACACTTCTCAGAATCTTATGACTCAATCTCAACTGAAAAAAATGGCTATGTGACATTATCTGGAAATGAGCTCTAGGGTTAAGTTAACCATGAGAGATTAAATGGTACAAGTATTAACAGTCAGGCTCTCATAGCCCACTCTCAAACAATTGTAAGTGTCTGGTGCTAACTAGAATAAAATACTAGAGTTGTCCTAATCTGGAGATGGTTAATGAACCAATACATACACTTAGGTTCCTGTGACTCACCTTGGGCTGAATGGAATTGTTTGCATTTACCAAGAATATAATACTAGAGTTGTCCCGTCCATGAGAAAGTTAATGGTACTAATTTTAAAGCTGTTTCTCCTATGACTCACTCAGTTTAAATAAAATCCTGTGGCTTTAGATTGGATGATGGATGGCTGGATGGACTAGAGTTATCCTGACCATGAGAGGGCTAACCAGTCTGTGTAGCCATGGTAAAAATATTTACCCTTGTCCCATAAAAGTTTACATACTCTCACAGTATAGATTGTGTTGTAAAAAAAGGAAAAAAAATCATTTAATAATATTAGAAATTTGCATCTGTTCTATTCTGTTTGTATTTCTTTCTTATTTAATCCCTCCAGTCTGATGCATTATATTTTTTGCTATTTATGGTATATTATTAAGTTTACGATGGACTTTTCAAACAGTTTAACTGACCATGTCACTACTGGAGAACCTTTCTATAACAAATAAAATTATCCGGTGGTGGACTGAGTAAAATGAAGCATCCATCATCTGATTAAAAGGGTTAAAAGGGACAACACTACAAATGCATGAATGTGTCACTGCATTGTACACCCCACCCTCGGCTATCACTCCTAAGTGGTGCCGCCGTGGCTGCGCTATATCCGAAAACGCGATAGCCGAAGTGAAGAACTTATGGTAATAATTCTGATTGGTGCCTTGACCTCAATATTTATCCCTAAGATACCCGTTTTGTACCACATAACATATTATAGTAAAAAAATGAGCATACTGTACAGATTTTATCGGCACGCTCCACTGTTTATAAATAAAGAAGATGGCGGCCGCTTCAGCTGTGTGCTGCAAGTGCTCCAACTGTGGACTTTTTTCACTTCTTTGAGGAGGCTGAACTTCACCAAATTCATTGTGTTAAGTAATGAAGCATTTAAGAGTCTTTGGGTATACTGTAGTGACTAGTTTATAGGTTTGTTTGTAAAACCGCTATGAAAGTGCTGTTGACAAAGCACCTATCTCTAAGCCAAGACAAAGTATAAGGCCTCCCATCATCATCATCACATTTATAAAAGTGGTTATTAATGTATTATAGTGGAGTTTTATTCACACTTGAGCATACAGACTTTATCAAATGAACTTCTTCAATCACTGCTTGAGTAGCATCCTCCGCCGTCTTGAATGTTTTGGTTGATCAGCTGATGTGTCCACTTGGCCAAGCTTTTTTTCGCTCGATCCACAAGGCTGGTGTGTGATAGCAGGCATTTAGGGCGTGATAAAGGAATTTAGGTTATTATACATGCGTGATAGCTGAGGGTTGGGTGTACTGTACTGACTTATTAAAATAACCCTTTCAGCCCAGGGGATCTCTCCTTGGCAGAGAAAAATGATCTAGCATTAGCCAAAATAGAAGTAAATAAGATTTCCTGTGGCTGAAGTGATGAAATTACCATAGTCCTTTAGAATACTGAAAATAAGCTAAAAGAATGCTAAGTAAGAATACACAGCATATATACAGTAAGACCTCACTATAACGGACTAATTGGGGCTCAGGCCAGTCCGAAATATGCGATTTTCCGATAAAAGCGACATCCGGACTTACCCCTGCTAATCCGGACTTTTTCCGATATATCAGACATTAGTCCGGATTTTATCGGTAGTTTTCACCACCATTTCAGTATTGTACTGTGTTTTACCTTCACTACATTAATCAAATGGTATAATAATACTGTATTGTGCACTGAAAAACATGTCTTTTACTTGTCTTATTGTGGTGAACATAGCTGAAGTTGTCAGGCAGTCCGGACTGATTCTGGCTATATCTGACTTTTTCCGATATATAGGAGTTTAGTCCGGTAGCTCCTCGAGTCCGTTTAAAGCGAATTCCGGTGTACTGAAGTCCGTTATATCGAGGTTTTACTGTAT
>JAGKTI010000923.1:79663-106328 GCA_018397915.1 Birgus latro
TGTATACAGTATGTGTGTATATATACTGTATATATAAGTAATCTCTTTAATATCCGGATGCCCAGTATCTAGACACCCCAGTGTCCGGACATTTTGGATGCTGGCCATCGGAACCCGAAAATGGCCAAAAAATGTAAAAAAACAAAAAAAATCCGTTGTTTTTTTCAACTGTATTTTGAACTTGGCACGTGGCGCCAACCAGCTGTGTTTTGGTGTGTAAATAACGGTCCCCTGCTTGCCTCCCCTCCCCAGTTACTGCCTAACTACCTTCAGGAGTAGGTACTCGTCGTGTTGGCTGCCGCACATGCTCGTTTTTGTGAATAAACTGCAATAGCTCGCCACTAGACCATATGGGAATTTACACTGTTGTGCATTGTTAAGAAAGTAGAATTCAGAGTGCAAAGGATTAAGTGCAGCACAACACTGGAGCCGGTTTAATCTGTATGTACGCTGGATACTGCAAAATATTTTCCATACTTACTTCTAATTCCTCATTTTCTGGTTCCTTTTCATTTATTTCATGCTTTGTGTCTCTTAATTGTGTGATTAGGGTCTTAAATAGGTGTATTCATGTCCAGTAGGGAGAGTACCCTGTCAACTGCTAAATGTTTTCCATACTCACCTCTAATTCCTCATTCTTTGGTTCCTTTTCATTTATTTCATGCTTTCTGTCCATTATTTGTGTGAACAGGGTCTTAAGCAGTTGCCATGCATGTCCGGTAGGGAGTTATGCATGTGGTTTTCTGAGTTAGGGTGGGTTAGGTTCCATGAGTACCAGTCCAGGAGGCCGTGTCTCAGTATCCGGACAGACCCAATTTCAAGACATGCTCTTGGCTGTATTACATCGGATATTGGATATATTTTTCATCATTCATTATCCGATCCGACATTGCCCTATGAGGAGCGTAGGTGCCCGGGGCTAGGCAAGTTGGTCTTGACATTTAAGATTAGAGTGACCAGACTCACTCATCCCTGAGTGGCATTACGTGGGCAATAAATCCCAACCATCCCTTGGATATAAACCTTCACAGGCTCAATCCGATTGGAGTGCTGTAATTACCCACTAAACCACCAGGTGCCAAAATTTGGTTATATGGTTACCACCCAGCGTAGTAAATGGTTCCTGGTGTACAGGAAACCATTAGGCCTGTCACACGGAATAGACTCACCCACAGGCAGAAAGAAGAGGAAAGAATGAAGGAAAGACAGAAGAGGGAGTCTGAAGTCACCTGTAGGCAGAAATACGAGGAAAGAATGAAGGAAAGATATAGTGTATATTGTTTCATTTCGTTTCGTTTTTGAAGGCTCCAACATGCTTGCATCCATTGGCCTTGGTCACCTAATGGTGGCTCTCCACGCTGCTCGATCCCTGGCAGCCTCCCTGTTCAGTCCCTTAACCCTTAAGTCCCACTTAATGACCTTGTCCCATGTCTTTCTCGGTCTACCCCTCCCAACCCCTCCCCCAGTATTAACACTTCTCACCCTCTGTACCCAATTATCATCCCCATCCTTTCCACATGTCCAGACCACCTCAGCCTACCTCTCCTCATCACAACAATACACTCCAGTCCCATCCTACCTCTCAACTCTTCCATCATAAACCCAGCCCCCAGGCCTTGCACGCAGGGACGCACTGCACATCCACCTAATCATTGTCATTTCTGTACGTTTAAACCTGCGAATATTATATATATACAGTATATATTTATACACATACAGTAAAATCTCAATATAATGAATGTCAATAGAACAAAATTCCCTCTTATTGGAATCGAGGAGCTACCAGACTAAAATCATATATATCAGAAAATATCTGATAAAGGCAGAAGCAGTTCGGCCTGTCTGACCACTTCAGCTATGTTCACCACAATAAGGTAAATAAAAGAGATGTTTATCAGTGTACAATACAGTATTATTATACATTTTATACCATTTCATTATTGTAGTGAATGTATAATACAGTACAGTACTGGAGTGGTAGTGAAAACAGTTTAAAAACTGTTGGTTCGATTGGGATTGGAAAACGTCCAGGTTAGCAGGGGGAAGTTCGGATGTTGCTTTTGTCGGATTTTTTTTTTTTTTTTAATGGCTAGAGCCCCAATTACTGTAGTCTGTTATAGTTAGGTTTTACTAGATATATATATATATACATATATATATATATATTGTATATACTGTATATATATATAATCCTCAGCATAAGTCAGAGATATGGTCCCAAATATCACAACTTCCTCCATACAATTGGTACTGAAATTTGGAGGAAATTAGCAAAACAGGATTACAGATGACAGTGGAACTATGGCAGTTCTGTTTTTTACTGTGAACTGCATTAGTACAGTGACATCATTTTGTAGCTTATTCATTCTTAGATTGTTTTATTTGGTTGAGCATTACCCATTTGTTGGAAAGAGGTTGTGAAGGTTATATCTAATCCGTTCATTTTAAAAATTAAGTCTTTCATAAGCTAATAAAATCATCAGATGGAAGAATATAACATGAGACATCACTGGATTGAAAGTGGTAATAGCATCAAAAAATGTCATAAAGTTGACTTCTAATGAGAACTTTCTGTAATTACTGTACAGTACAGCACATGAGAATTTTTTTTTTTTCTCCAAAGTGCCATGACTTACTCATATAAAAGATTATATCCACATATGGAATGGGAAGATATAGAAATTTTGGTCAGACAAAGACTTTCTTTGGGTATGAACAGAAATGGAACATACACATCTTATACACAATACATACATATGGTTTAGTTCACTTTCAAAGAGGGTCCTGATTAGGCTGAAGCTATGGTGTCTCTCCAGTAACTAGCATTTCCACATGTAGGTATGATTCTTTCATCCCAAATTAAAAACTGTTCAGTACTGTAATTGTAATCCATGAACACCAAATATAATGTAAGTGCTAAACCCCTTCAGATTGATGACATATTTCTAATTGAGGGTCAGTCCAACCTGCACAGTAATGTGGCCAAAGTCAATAGGGATGGGAGGGAAATGGGAGCACCGGAAAAAATTCATTAGGCAAGATTTTAAAAATCTGTCTTTGCTACGACTTAAAACAATATTTTTAAGACGATTCTGTGAAACCCTTTTTTTTTTCTTTTTCTCTAAAATCAGCCCTTGTGATGTGTTTTAGCAATATATAACTTACATTGTTAAAAATTTACAATCATTTACTAATAAATGATACTGCACAATAAACACAGTAAAGTTATTTTCAATATTTCTGTAAAAGAAGTCTTTAAGGTGCTTATTAACAATTGAAAAATAAAGAAATACTGTATAAAAATTCCTGTAGTTGTTATAACTCCCAGTCTTCATCAGCTTTCAGAATTATAGGCTTGATGTACTGAATTCAGGCAATAAGATTTTTGTGGAAGTTATTTGATATAAAAATATATGGAAATACAGTAGTCTTTCTGTTAGGTTTTCGTCGAGCTCACTCTGACCCCTGTGTGCTGACTTTTAAGGCAAACAACCTTATCTCTTTTTAGCCTTACTACTATCAGAAATGTTTTTATGCTGCTCAAGGTAGGCTTTATGCAGTGAAGATGTTCAGAAAGGATATCAAAACCCATCTAGTTATAAATGTCTGTTCTGTGGCAGAATAAAATTGCCTAGATTTTGTAAGAATGAAATTTAGTAGTTTATCATCTGGTTTAAGGGATAAAAGAGACTTCGTAATTTGGTGCTTATTATTAAAGCTTCCCTCCTTTAAGTCGGGAGCAGAGTAGAATTGTATTAATTTGTCCTAGTGTAAATATTTCACACACTGATTTTTACTGTCAGCATGTTTCTTATGCTGTAAGTGAATTGTGCCAGGGATTTAATCTTGTCATGAAATTAAAATGAAAATAAAAGGGAAATACTGATATAAATGTTGTACTTCAGAACAGTGTGCGATAATTTGGTGTTCATAATGATGGTGAATATATTTCACATGTACTGTACTGTTAATCTTCCTGTGTTCAGATAGTCATCACCTGTAACAGTATGCAAATTCCTGTGTCTCACAAAGCAGTCTGCTTTACAGTGATGAAAGCCTCAACATTCTCATTTTCCATGTTGGGTCCTAAGAGATAAATTCAGTAATAATCTTATTTTCATATTTTTTCTCTCTCTCACCGAGTGAGTTGTAGAGTTCTTTGTGGTAAGGTTGTTTCCACATTCCACATCTCAACTTGCGTGCTTGTACTATAGTGAAAAGTTTTAACTACATGGCCCAAATTTTTCCAACATTTTCCTCACAAATATCAGCAACCCACAAGACTTTCACTGCAAAAAACATAGAAAGGTCTGCCACTTTGGAATACTTTATCAGTATCTAGTTATCAATTTTCAGACTTTAGTTTGTGAAATTCAGCAGGAATGACTTAACTACATTTTCAGAAATTGAATCATGCATTAGTATGACTTCATCCCTCACAATTGCTGACCACCATCAGCACCATTGTTTTAACTGTATATTTTTAGAATGTCATTTGGTATGCAAGTAAAAAAAAAAAAGTAACTTCTGTCTCCACTCATTTGTATGGTAGGAACTGCAAGGCTGCATGTGTCATAAATGGGTGGCAGTGAGTGGCTACATCCCATTTCAGTCTTGTATTTTATTCCTGTTACCTTCAGTTCATTTTATTTATGTCAGGAGAGACTTTTTGAGTTGGAGGTTTTAGATATGGCTTTCATTACTCCTTTAATATGAAGAGTTTTTCCTAGATGAAAATATTTTTGGAGGTAGCAAAAAAATAAAGGTCACCTTATTGAAGGGGTTAAAAAGTGGGTGGGTGATTCTATCTTCCCACTTGCACCAGTTTTAGCTGCCTGCCATAATCTGGGAAAATTCATCATACAACTAGTTCTGCGTCACAGTACTGCCATACTTAGACATTTCACAGTACTTGTCTCCTCTGTAGTCATTCCAAAGTTCCTGTTAACCCTCATAATTTTAGGGAATTGCAAAGGGAGTAGATAATGTCCTTTGCCAACCATCCTAGAATAAAGTTCATTTCAATACTCATATTTTACCACTGTGTGTGTGTGTGTGTGTGTGTGTGTGTGTGTGTGTGTGTGTGAGTGTGTGTGTGTGTGTGTGCTTTACTCAGAATTATCTAGTACATAATTTTCTAAATATTAGAGGGTCCTGCATCCCTGCTTCAGTCCATATGAAAAGTCCATCATAGTTTGGTGGGCTGGCATTTTTTTGTGATACTTATCTGAGTAATGGAACTACTTTATTTGATGAAGTGGTTATGTTTTTGTCACTTGCAGGTAAATAACCTGCATTTATATAGCTACTGTGTTACTTTTTTTTTTTTCATTTATATATCCTTGAACATTAACAGGCTGAGAGAATGCTAGGATTAGTGTTACTGTTAATGGTTTTTTTTTTAACGATGCCAAGCAGCCAATTGTTTGCGATCATTTAGAAAGCTAGAAAATGGCATCTACCACCATGCTGCAGTAATGTAGTGGGATGTTTGTTTAGGCTTAATTAACTCCTTCAGCCCAAGGACATCATGTTTATCACTTCTGATACCTCCTTATATTTTAGTCAGCTTAGGAGAGGCCTCTGGTAGTGATGGCCATAATTAGCCCCCTCCTGTTTGAAAAGTCTCCGTAAGCTGAGTAAGACAATCTAATGTTAGTAAAAATGGAATAAAAAAAGGATGTCACTTGATTCCAGGGGTTAAGTTTGGACATGTACAGTCATAAGAAAAACTATCGTTACCCTCAGTTGTGTTCAATGCGAATCGAACGTTACTTGGGATATGTGGGCGGATCCTTGCTGTTCGCCCCTCCCCTATCTAGTGTTGCCATATCACAATCCCATTACAAGAGTTAGAATAATAAGCAAGAATGAACCATATGGTGGGGAAATATAGGACGTTTTTGCGTTACCCTGAGCGCCCCCCGGGATTAATAATGAAACTCGGCACGTTTATTGTTTTCCTACAATTCAACACTTATTATCTATACAATACGACAAATAAATTATTTCTAAGGGTACAAAATCTATAGGTATTGATTTTTTTTTTTTCAATGATAGTCTTGCAAGGGTGCACGAGTTCATTTGTTTGCTTCAGATGGGTTGTTAAATGCTTCAGATGGATGCTTCAGACGTCTACAAGCTGTTTTGGAAGCAGGGGGGTGGGTATACAAAATATTAAAGCAATGAGACTGAACACGTATTATTATTTTCCTTCTACACAACATTTATTATATGTAGAAAGCAATACATATCATTATCACATTGAAATTCATTAACTTGGCATGCATCGGCTATCATACGTCTGGCATGGGTGCCCATACTCATTGCCCGTTTACATGTGTGTTGCCAACTCTACACCATTCTGTTATATTTTCATTTAATGAATTCGGTGCCGGATAATAAAACGTATTGTCTCTATGCACTGAGGCCAAACGATCTAATTAGCTATTATTACCTCAAGCACAAATTCTAATATCTGTGTCTCACATAGCATGCATTGACGGGTTTGCGGTACAAACTTTCCTGTCCTGTCATTCCACAGCACTTCGTCGTTGTGTCATAGTGCAAAGCTCTGAAGGGTAACGATAGTTTTTCTTATTACTGTGCCCATCTATAAATCTCATCAGAGCTACTGTGTGTGTGTGGGGGGGGAGGTCATGTACTATAATAGCCACAGTAAGTGACCCTCTTCCCCTAGTAAGATAAACATGACAATATTGGTGGAGTATTTCTACAATCCCACAGCTTATTGCATTGGCTTGCTCTTCAGTATTTATTTGCCATTTACAAATTTAATATTCAAGAGGTCCTGTATTTGTGTGCAGTCTTGGATTTTTGCTAGTTGTTTTCAATCTGATTGTCTTATGCTGTTATATGTATGGGGTGAGGTAGGGACAGAATCTTTTCTTGTTATTGTTACTGTATTTGTGAACATCAATTATGTACATTTCATGTATTACTTCCTTGGTATCCATAAAAGTTATATATGTTTGGACAATATTGTGCAAAGGATATTTTTATAATTAAGAAAAGCTCTGGTCTTGTATCGTAAATTATATATTTCCAGGGCCATAATAAAATAAACCAGAAAATACTGCAGGTGGAATGAGACTGTCTGTATAGTGTTCTGTTCATCCATTCATCCCAAAAATGTTCACTGCTTCAACTATTGTAACTATGCATCATTAGTCTGTTCATCTTGTGAAGGTTGATTTAAAGGGGAGTGATTTTGACTTAAAGCATTTTTTTTCTTATAGTACATTGACAAAACACTCAAACCCTTTATTTTTTTTTTTATAATTTATTCCTGCTACCAACAGATGATTTTATTTGTCAGGTTTTTAGCAATGGTAGTAGTGAGGGAATTAAACAAGGTTTCATTTTATCTCTCCACTTTGAAAAGTTTCACTTAAGCTGAAAGAAACCATCAGGTAGTAGCTAGAATTAGATTTAGAAGTCATCCCCAGGCTGTAGGGATTAAGACTGCCTTCTGCAAGTTAATTTAAGAGATTCTGAGCTGCAGAGAAACAGAAGTTAAAGCACACTAGAATTACAGTTTCAGTTCTCAGAGAACACTGGTGCTCACACTAGCTTTTCATTTTCACATAACCCCTTCAGCCCTATGATGTAATTTATATTCTGTTCAAGATGTTTCCAAATTATTTTACTCAGTTTATGGGAGATTATTAAAATTAGAAGGGTTAGGTTATGTCTAACCCTTCTGTATTGTAGCCTTGAACATCCCTGTACTAATATACTCTGGTGGACAGTATTATTAAATATTACTGTCTGAAGAGAGCAGGCATAAACTTTAAAAATGTCATTGGACTGAAGATGTTAATGCCAGGTGTTACAGTACTCTGTTAAACTTCTGTGATTTTGTGATTTGATCTTGTCTGTTTTGTTTGTATTTTTAGCTTTCTGCGAGCCAGGTCTAGTTAAATTAGTCTCAAACTTTTGTATAGTTCAGTACTCTAATTTATATACATGTTGCTGAGTTAGATATGGGATGTTTTGGCCGTCTAGATTAATATGCTGTCTGTGAAGTAGCTGACTGATAACTTTTGTCATTGGTGCATACCAGTGTTCATTTTATTTCCGATTTATGGCTTTATCATGTTGTTTGTGATTATTATTTGAGACATTTCAGCAAAGCATATTCATGTGATACTCGCATTTTGAAGTTACCCAGATATATTTCAGCGCAGAAGCTATGCCAAGATATTTTTCTAAACTTTAAGGAACTACAATAGAACATTTTCACAGCGTAACAAATGCCATTTTTGTAGAGGAGAATATTAAATGAGATCTCAGGCATCTTCCTTAGGCAAAGCTGATCTTTCCATGACCAGGAGTGGCAGTAGCATTTTCATTGTGTCTGACTGCAGGAGGGAGACTGGGTTATAACTTTGTTGGAGTAAGAGGCATTTTAGTACCTCTTCTTCGTTGATTATTCTTGCCACATACACCTTCGCCATGTTAATCTGGTTAATATATTTTAGTTTTATACATGATTTCACCAAACAGATTTTTCAGCTTAGGTTTGAACTTTTACCAAAGTTGAATGAAATTCAGTGGTCTAGAGATGGCAAGAATAAAGTAAGAACATTATTAGAATGAAAGGTTTTAATATTTTGCATGTGTTACCAAAAGCATTTGTAATTTTGACATAGTTTGTATAAGTATCATAGTTGAGAATATTAATGTGCCATATGCAAAAATAAACTGGTTAGGAAGAGGTGTTGGAAAGCCTTCAAAACTGGTGAGGTGACAAAAACATCTGAGACATAAACCCCTTGAATCTAGATGATGCCCATGTTAGTTGATGTTTGCAGCTTCCACACACTTATCAAAGTAAGGAAAGGTCTCTTTTATTGAAGAGGTTTTGTAATGTTACATCAAACCCCTTCAGTTTAAAAATTCTGTCCTAAGCCAAATAAAATTGTCAGCAAATGGCAAGAAGAGTGTAAAGGCCATCATCTCAATTCAAGGGGAGAAAAAAGTTCATACTCCACAAGAATATGCAGAGTTGAAACTGATTTTACATGCATTCTTGTTTTTACTCAGATGTAAAATGGTATTTTTTTCTTAGTATTAGCCAATTGTTAAATCAAGATTTTTAAAAACTAAATCTTAGGTGAAGTATATTCATTCGGATTTTTAGCTAAGTAAAAAGTGGAGTTTAGTTTTTCTTATCTTTAATGAAATAGAGTGGCATTTGTTTTTATATCTTATTTGTTTATTGTGACACATGTTAATAACCCTGCATTGCCACACACACAGTATTCTTGTTCCTCACATGTAAAGTCTCCCAGTGCATCTTGTCATGTCCAGTAAGTGAATCCTGCCACAGTGAATCCAGTAGCCCTCAGTAATATCCATTTATGGATGTATTATTAAAACTAAGAATGTGAAGAGAAAGTAAAGACCAAAGTTTTTTATTGCAAGTCGAAAGCACAATATGAAATTTCAATATATCTGGCCTCTCTATATCATTGCGGATTAAACTCTAATGTGAAGATCGTCATCGCCATTATCATCATCATCATCATCATCATCATCATCATTGTCATCGTCATCATTGTTGTCAGACTAGGCAAACCACACTCACCGGCCTCACAACATGAACTGCCCAAGGTCCCCGGTTGCATACCACAGGAACCTTCCGATGACGTCATCACTCGTGATTTAGCAGGTGTGTGCATGTGCACACACACTAACAACAATATGCACTAACACTCTCGTCCTCTCTTCTTAATTTGACAAAAGATTCCAAGGACGAAGCTGGATGGTCTATTTGTGTCTGATACACGCTATGTATCCAATACATAGACTTTTGTGAGAGTACCATCAACACCCGTTACGCACTATGTATCCAATACATACACTTTTGTTTAATTACTGTCAAGACCCAGTCTGTAGCCACATACCGATATGTGATGTCTCTTGAAGTATTATAAACTTTCTAGTCTCGGCTGACTGCTGCATGCAGCCGCTCGGTCAAGGCACCTTTCTTGGTGAGACAATCAGCCAGTTATGATGTATCCACCCAAGATACTTCATCAATCTCCCCTCACTCCAACATGTCTTGTAATACAGCAATATCAATGCTCAATCTCCTGTCTTCTACGCTCGTACAGGAGTAAAGGGCGTCCACCAGACTTGTTGTCGACGAACACTTTATTTTGATCTTTCCACATCCAGAAACCTCACGCAATATGTTGGCGAGATACACAGCAGTCTCAGCACATTCAAGCAGCGCCAACGCCTCAGCAGATAAAGTAGATTTGATGACCCTCCTTATCTTTCTTGTCTGCCAGAATATAGGACATCTTGCCTCACTAGCATCTCGTAGGAAGATCACAAAACTTCCCTGAGATCCATTGCCTACAAGGTTGGCAAATGAGGCATCCGGAAAGCGCTTTATATGACAGTCCTCGATCGGCCCCATTCTTGGAATGTATAGCTTCATGTTGTCAGTCTTCACTCTTGAGATCACCTTATTGAGTCTAAGCAAATCCGCTACGGTAGCTCGGTTGCTATTCACACTCAACTCACACACATCAAAGGCAATATCTGGCCGAGTGTGTGTGGCAATCCAATTGAGTTGCCCAATTAATGCTCGGTACTCCGTTTTCTCAGACTCGGACAGCTCCCCTGATTTTAGTGCTGCACGATGTTTACTCAGCGTGACTGGTTTCAGAGAAGAAGCATACTGGAATTGGTCGAGCGTTATGCTGCCATCAATGTTGGAGATGACATTGAGACCAACGTATTTGAAGGCTTTTGATTGTAAACTGCCGATGATGAATATTTGACTCAAACGGTTTATCACTTGCTGTTCGAACTCATGTGTACCAGCCCAAAGGAAGTCGTTGACGTAGATGCAAACAGTGCCTTCAACTTTGCCACCATTGTACCAAGAGAACAGCGCTGAATCCAGTGATGACACTTTAGCTCCGAGATCATCTACTTCCTCATACACATCATTATTCTGCCAGTTTGTAATTTCATTTTCCTTAGCGCATAATATGGTCTCAGAGTTGAAAAGAACAAGCATTTCTGCGTCATCATCAACCACTTCCCATTCGCTAAGATCCTTCTCCAAATCTATCCAATCAGTGCTGCCATCAGAGTCCCTCTTCAAATTACAGTATAGCAGTGTTTGTACTTTCCAGTGGCTTTACCTGCCCGACTCATAATCCTTGCAGACACCAGCTCTCCACTTTCTGAATGTATTCCCTTTATATGTTGACCAACAGAAACTTTGGGAGGCTGATTAATCGGAACAGAAACTGTGGGAGGCTCATCAGTTGGAACCACACCATCTTTCGCGCCATCTGGTGGATAGTCATTCAACACTTGCGGAGGATCATCATTAGGCTTCTCCTGGACAACATTGTTCTTCTCATCACTGCTGACACCACTTTCAACTGTAGTATCTTGCTCTGGCGCACGCGCTAGACGACATACGTGCACTCGCACATAGACACCGCCGTGTCTCACCAGAATTTGTTTCCCATCTCAGCCTATTACAGTTCCGGGACTGTGCCACTCATGACTGTCATTTCTTTTGCAGAAGACTTCATCTCCATTTTGGATGTTGTTTAAGTCACTCGAACGTACGTTGTGCCGCAGAGCCCTAGCCAAACATTCATCTGATTCGGTCTTTATAAACTCTTGTCTAGCTAAATGAAGAGCATTCAAGTTGTCTCTCACAATTTTCGATGGTGATGAAGGTTCCAAGGCTGGAGGATCATTTGCGTACACATTAAGCAGGCCAGGGTTTTGACCAAAAACAAGTTGGTTAGGAGAAAAGCCTGCATAGTTGGTGAGAGCATTTCTTGCCGATACTGCCCATACCAAGGCCACATCCAATTCACACTGGCTGTCTGCCATTATCTTCCTAACAATGTCACCAATGATTGCATTTTGACGCTTACAGACTCCGTTGCTCCAAGGACTCTCTGCAGACGTTGTCATGATCTTGATATTGAAGGCCTCTCCCAATGCTCGCATTTCCGCATTGTTGAATTCACAGCCATCGTCTGTAAGAATTTTTCTAGGTGCACCAAACACAACAATCCAGCTCCGAAATATTCCTTTGATAATTGTGGGCGCACACTTATCCACGATTACTATCGCATTACCATACCTGGTCACCAGATCAACAAGGACTAAGAAATAATACCTTCCCCAAGCTTTTAAATCCATGGCTATGGCTTCGTTAAACTTAGACGCCATGGGCAAACTGACTATGGGTCGGGGCTTGGTTTTCTTAAATCTGCAACAGACTATACAAGCATCAGATACAACCTTGATAGCCAGCTCCAGTTTTGAGCTTTTAATTCCCGCATCTGTGATCAGTTTAATTAATTTTGCCGATGTTGGGTGTCCAAATTGCCTGTGAAGCTTCAAAGCGGTTTTTTCTACTTCACCCCCAAGAGATACCAACATGATTGTTTCACAAAATTCACGACCTAGTCATAAAGAAATTGGAAGCAAGTAATGGCCTGAAGATGAGGACTTCAAATCAATGATAGTTCCACAAATTTTGACCTGGTCACTTCCAAGGTTAATCAACATTTTTGCTTTTTTCATGGAACGTCTACTCAACAGCAAGGGAATATTGCAGTCCACAACATCAGTCACGATGGTTGCACGCATATTTCCAATGTAGCAGGGCAGAGTAACACGTTTGAGGAAAGAAACTGTGACACCATCAGCAAAAGTGAACGTTGAGGATGACGCTTCTTCTCTTATAGCATCACGTTCGTAATCAGTGAGCTCACTTAGATAGCAATTGATCCATTCAACTCCACATACAGTTGTAGAACACCCTGTGTCTACAAGAGCACATCCCTTAGATTCTTCTACTAGAGTCTGTAACATACCTCTACTAGCGGCATCATCTGCATAGCCTATAAATAACGACAGATACACTGTTTCAGGATTTTCTTCTCGGCTGCCATCATTTTCGTCTACATTCGGACAGTCATGTGCCCAATGAAATCTAGAATCACATACGAAACACCTCGATACCTTTCCGTCAGATCCAAGTGGGTTCTGCCTCCTGCCGGTGGATGAGCGTTGGGGAATTCTAGCAGATACGGTTGAACTTCGGCCACTACCATGACATCGATCACGTATTGCACCACCCCGCAACATTCTCCGTCCTCGTCGAGTACCTCTAGCATAAAACGTTTCCTCACCCTCAACTTCGTCACTCCAAAGAACTGGTTCGCCTTTCACCTCCCGGGCGGACACCGATGCCTCGTTCTGCCTGGCAATTTCACCAGCAAAAATACGATTCAGGGCAGATTTCATGTTTTCGTATGTCACCTCGGTTATTGTGGACATCACTAGTTGTTGCTCACTGTCTGAAAGTTTGCATTCAGCTAAGAGTATAAAAGCCATCACAGAATTTGGCAGTTCCATGTCCTGCTTTGTAAATTTGAAATAAACATGCTCAAATTTTGTCACAAACTCACGAATGTTCATATCACTGGCTCTTCTGAAGTTGTACAACTCATAAAACGCTGCAAACTGTCAACGTCCTTTGTCCACGAGAAATAAACCGTCTAATTTTTTCAGCAAGGTCTGAACACCATCCTTCTGCTTCAGAATATCCGCATCAATCTCCGAAGACGCCACCCTCGCTCTTCCAGACAATGACAGGTGAATAGCTAAGGCTTGTTTTTCTTTCACCAAGTCCGTCAGTTCGCACCAAATGTAAATGTCTTTTTTCCAGCTCTCATAAGCAGAATAATTTTCAAGTTTTGGAGGCCACTTGGTCGAACACGATGCCATTTTTCGAACTACGCTTTGCTACCAGTGTCAGACTAGGCAAACCACACTCGCCCGGCCTCACAACGTGAACTGCCCAAGGTCCCCGGTTGCATACCACTGGAACCTTCCGATGACGTCATCATCACTCCTGACTTAGCAGGTGTGTGCACACGCACACACACTAACAACAATATGCACTAACAATTGTCATCCTGACTTACCCCCCACCTGCACCCCCACTCAAGGATGGGACAGGGTAGGGTTCAGTAAACAAGGAGATAGTAAGTGTGAAAGAAGGAGAACTATCAGCAATATCCCCATTGAACCAGAAATCCAATTGTCTGCCATGCAAACCCCAAGAACCCTGGCTGTATCTCACAGTCTTAGTTATCTGCATATGCAGTATTTTTTGGTAGTTTGTAGATGCATTTCACATTCCCTACCAGGTAGTCAGTGTGGTAGTAAAGTATAATGAGGGATCCACAATTATTCATAAAAAACTTGGCCTTTCCAGCACCTTCATGTAATTGGTTTTAATGCTGTACAGGTAGTATGGCTTTTAGCCTTGACTCATGCTGTGTCTCACTAAAATCCTCATGTTCTCTCTAATGTAAATTTTTTATCCTACAAATTTTGTACAGTAAATAGGTTAATCTAGTAAGGTTCTAGTTTTTTTCAAAGTTTTTCTTTATTACAATATAGAATACTTTGTGGATTGTGATTATAGACATGTTGGTGATATTGCAATTTTTTTTAATGATTTTAGTGCTGTTCTGTTGTGCTCAAATTTTTACATATTTATGTCTGAGGAGTATACATGAAAGTAACAGTACTAGAACACAGATTGGCTGTCAGAGATGTTTCTCTCTGTCTGTGACGATAGAAAGTGAATGCACACTGCTCTTAGAAATGAAAACTCTGCCTAGCAACTGGAGTAACGCACTACAGTACCAATAATATCTTCCATCTTCTTGGGTGGCAGTCATTTTGGTGAGTTTCTTTCCGTAAACATGTAGTAAGCTGAAACAGCAAAATTCTCTCTGTAATTGGACATCAGTTATACGTTAAGTGAGGGAATCTAGTCATCTTTACTGGTCTGCTTTGTCTCTTTCAAAACTATAGTGACTTCATTATGAGCAATTTGACTTATTCAAGGGCTGCATCTTAGAGACATTAATTTTCACTGCACTGGGTTTCTCTGTGTTGAATGTATTCATCTATAGTTAGAGAAATAAAAATATCTATATTTGATCATCCCAGCGATGATAAGAGTTCAGATACTATTGTTTGTTCTTGTAAATTCCTGAGTGTTCTTTATAGCAGAGAGAAGCCCTATGCAGCCAGAATGGTTAAAATTTTGCCTGGAGTAGTAGCAAGCATCAATAGAGAATTGCATCTGGCACATTATCATTCCCCACCAACCAAAAAACTACTTTCCTGTTTGTAGTACAGTACCTCATGTAATATGATTATTAGACATTTTGTTTAGTCTTCAGTTAACACCTGTTAAATGCCTGAGTGAGGTCATAAATGTTGAATCTCAGACGGACAGCTTGGATTATAAGTGTTATTATTAGGGAAGCAAGTAAGGTAAGTAACAGTGAGCCAGAAAGTTAATAAACATCTAGTCATTTGTTGCTTACTGTTCAGCAGTTAATATTCAGTTTGTTATGGTCATTCTAATTTCATTATATTCAACATTACAGTAATCATTATTTTGTTTGTTATGCCAAGAAATTTAGTACTGTTTGGTGTTACACTATCACTTTACATGAAATGGATTGTGGTGTTTTCTCATAACCTTTATGTCTTCTTTCAAACTTTGTGTAGATTTAATGGGTATTTATAGTTATATGGTGCTTATTTATCTTAGATTTACAGTAATAACCTTCCAGTCACAAAATCACTCCTGTTTAACGAGTTTTTTTATTATTATTATTTATTATTATTATTTTTTGGGTGAAAATAGTTGTCACATGTACCAATTAAGTACTCAATAATTTCATTAATATATTGAACTTATGCAGCTATCCATGATGTTTCATCTGAGAATACCATACTCATGCATTTTTTTTGTTCGTCACATAAATTCTGAGACGCTGAAGAACTTAAGGGCCTTGTTCCACTGAGGTTTGAATTTGACATACGGTAGTCTGATTGGATAGTTCAGAGTAAAAGTTGGAGGAAGAACACCCTGCTTCATTTGGCCACATTCTTGACATTCCATTTTGTAATGCCAGACGGATGCTGAAGAAGGACACGTTTATGTGCTGGCACCTAACTAATTGGTCAGCCCTTTTTTTCCTGGTTATATACACATCCCTCAACCCCCTCCCTGTCCCCAAGAGGAGGAGTGAAGTTAAAAGGGAACAGTACCCTGCAGGTCACTGGATTCACATGCAGATGAGCCTGGGGCCACAACAACAACAACAACAACAACAATGCCAGACATAATGTAGGTAGCAGTGACAAATGAATTGCCTAGAACTAGGCCTTTTGAAGTGGGGCATTCTGCCTTCTTTTACCTCGGCATACATGATTGACACTCTGCATGTGAATGTCTGATTCCAGCCACATTGTGACAAGGACCTAAGTCATACTGGAAGACACTGTACACTCCATGAGCTTGTCATTAAACTAGCATAATTCTTAAGACATTGTGTGAAAGTTTTATAAATACAGTACTTGTACGAGTGATAGTGTCAGATGAGTCTTATACGAGATGGTGATAACATTTGTACATATATTTTGTACCCAAAGCTTGTACAAGTTCATTCCTTTAGCAATAAAGTCAAGAATGTTGTAAGAATTTTGTTATAAACTTTTTCTGTTATTGATATATTTAACCTGTTCATTTACTTGACATGTGGTTGGTGGTGGTGACCATCATCCACTCACCTTATGTACAGTAGTCCTGTCTACTTTTTCCTTCACTTTCATCTCTCATTTTCTATGTCTGCCCTCCACCCTTCCTATTCCTTCCATGTTACCTGTCATTTTTTATTACTCTCCTTTCCTTTTCAGATGGCTTTACATTGAGTGACAAACCTAATGGTTTCATGTGAGCCAGGAATCCATTTACTGTGCTGGGTGGTAACCATATAACCAACCTATACATGCTTTCTAAGTGTCAAAAAGTGGGTTGGCGGAGGTTTAGTGACCTTCCCCATAAAACAACTAACTCAAAGACAAATGGCCACCCCTTAAGGGATTGTTATGTTTGGCTGTAGGTAGGTAGGAATCAGACACACCTTAAGCTTGAATACATATTAATGTATGATACATGATCATTTTCTTTTCCAGTTAATGACAAGGAAGACTGTTCATAATACAACAGTGGTGTTCCTCTGGGCTCTGTCCTATCACCAACTCTCTTCCTTTTATTCATCAGTGACCTAAGCTGTACATCTAACCCTATCCACTCATACGCTGATGATTTCACCCTTCACTTTTCCATTCGGTTCCCACAGCATCCATCTCAGCAGTTATGTCAACAAACAAGGGATGAGGCTGTGGCACACCTAATGTCTGATGTGGCTCATATCGCTGACTGGGGTAAAAGTAATCTTGTTGATTTTAATGCATCAAAGACTCACTTCTTACACCTATCAACCCAACAAAATCCTCCTCAGGAGTACCCTATCTGCCTATTATCCCCCCCGTTTCCTCGCTCGCTGTTGTTGTGGGGGGGCTTCGGAGGTGTCGATTGGGTCTTGATGAGTGGGGGACCTATGGCGGGGTCTCTATTCTGCCCTCTCCCCCCTCCTTGGGTCCCTGTCTCTGCCTCAGCTAATTTTGCGAGGCCCTTTTTCTTATTCTGTTGCTTCTTTTTTCCTTTTTTTCCCTGTCATTGCCAGGTAGTGGAGGTCTACTGGTGATGTTCCAGTCTCCGCCCATTTTGTCATCTTGGGTGAGACTGTCTCCTCCCCACGTGTTTTCCATGCGTGGCGTCCCGTGTATTCCCTGTGCCCCTCTATCTGGGAGTTGAGTTCACCATGGGGCAGGGTGTAGTTCCCTGTGGTGGACAACACGCTCCTTTGGTAGGGGGGTTGGGGTAAGACAGACGGTCCAGTGTGGCCCCGCTGGGCAAATCGGCTGGCCCTGTGTTGACTCAGTCAACCTCGGCTAGGGCCAAGCGGGCACTGTTTGGTGGGCACCGCATTGGTCCGCGGCTGCCATTTCACACCAAACAGTGTCCGCATATACCTCTTCCACTATCCCTGAGGCTGTTGGGTGAGTTTGACCCAACATCAGCCTCCCCTAGTTGGGCTCCGTGGTGGGTGGGGAGTGGGGTGGTGAAATCTACCAATTAAATTGTATGGATAACACTACTACTACTACTGGCTCGATTACGGTGACGACCCAGGACTCGCTCTTGACCTTGGCCTCGACTTCCTCCCCTCCTCCTACAAGTTCAGTTACAATGAGCACCCCATTTGCCGTACCTACTGTGTCTTCCAGTCCTCCAGCTTCTGTTCTGTCTACCTCAATCAGCCCCTCTACTATCATCACACTTTATCCTTACCTTCCTCCTTCACCTCCTGTCTCTGTCGCTTCTATGTCCTCTACCTCTCTCTCCAGACCTCGTCCTTCTTCCTATGTGCCTGCCCCCTCCCTCACTTCCTCCCTGTTTGATACACAGACATGGTCTAAATTTTTTAATATCCTCAATGCATCTGATGACCTATCGCTCCACCTCTCTCTACTTTGACAGGTAGGCAGGGATGTCACCTTCTCGGCTCGTCCGAATGGTTCCCGCCTCCTTGTTGTTCACAATGCTGCCCAAGCCAAGAAGGTGGCCTCCCTAGTCAACAACTCAAGTCAACCCATCTCTGCATCCCCAGATGTTCAGCTTAATTCATCCACTGGCACTGTCCGTTTACCATCATCAGTGTCCTTCGGCCAGAGGCCTTTCGCAGAATGCTCCACTGACATAGAACTAATCCTCTCAGAACAGCATCACCCAATCCGCTCAGTACATTATTACACAATTCCTCGTGGACGCCGACAAGAACCAGCCAGTATCGTTAAAATAGTTTTTGCCTCTCCTGATCTACCCTCCACAGTTATTACTGGGGGCACTGTCCTCCAAGTACGCCAATATATTCCGCCTCCTCGCCAGTGCACATCTTGTTGGCGCTTTGGCCACCCCACCAAATACTGCCGCTCATCTGCAATCTGTGCCAACTGTGCACTGGCCAGCCATGCCCCTTCAGACTGTGTTACCAACATCTGGTGCTGCCCTAACTGTCATAGTAGCCATTCTGCCACTCACCGACAATGTCCTGTCTACCTTTTTGAATCTGAAGTATCCACTATCCGTTGGAAAACTGGCCTCTCCCTTAGTGAGGCTCGTCGCAAAGTTCGCAACCTCGGTCACCATCCTAACGTTACCTACGCACGTGTAGCCCGTCCTTCTGCCATAGTAACTTCTAGTCCTAGTACTACTACTTCCCCTTCTGCACCTGTCTCTGTATCTGCTGCCCCCTTTTCCTCTCCTCCCTTCTCTTGTCTTCCCACCTCTCACTCTGTCTCTGCACCTGTGACTACAGTCTCCCCTTCTCTTCCTCCCAGTACTCTTGTTTCTACCTCTCCCTCCTCTCAGCTGCACCTCCCCTCTACCTCAGACCTTCCCTTACAGACCCCTCTTGTTCCTGTCTCTAATTCTTTCTCTGTTTTAGATTCCTCTACCCCTACCTCCTCTCCATCTCCTTCTTTACCTGTTTCTTCTTCTTGTCCTTCCCCCTGTTCACAACTTCGTCCCTCCTCTCACTCCTCCACTTCTGTTACTCAAACCCGCCGTTTGGCGCCCCTGGCCCAACGCAACATCCGACCCCCACCCTTCTCTAATAGTAAACGCAGTTTGTCCATCGCATCAGACTCTAAGGCCTCTCCTGCCCATCCTCCTTCTTCTCCAGCTCGTAAAGTCCGTGCAACCAATTCCCGCCCCTCCCGATCGACACACACTTCCTCGTCAAAACCTGTATCTCAGCAATCTCTTCAGTCACATCCCCGGACCGCCCACACAAAACCCTCAGGCGATGACGACAGTGAAACTATTCCCAAGATTATGGATTACATTTTAGCTTCCACGCCAAGTTCAGTAGCCAATGCTGTATCCTCTCCTTCCATTCTCTCTGATGAAGTTCATTCTGTACCTCCTGACCTCCCTCTCACTCCTCTCCCTCCTTCCTCTCCCTCTCTTTCACCTTCTATCCCCTCCACCTCTTTGCCCCCCTCCTCTTCCACTTCTCACAGTACTCCTTCCCCTTTGTCTCTCCCCATGCCTCCAGGCTATAGAGACCATTCCGCTCATCCACCAATTTCACCTTCTACCCTTATCCCTACTATCGTAACGACTCGGTAATATATGTTACTATTCTGTATTATACTTTACTTCCTATGTCATATATTTTACTTCCTATGTCATATATTTACTTCCTGTATATTATATTTTACTTCCTGTATATTATATTTTACTTCCTGTGTACTATATTTTACTTCCTGTGTATTATATTTTATCTTTAGTATTAATTTCCTTTTACCTAAACTCTGCTTTTCTGTTGGGTTTTACTTTCTTTGGTTTTTTAATATGTCTGTTTTACAATGGAACATACGAAGTTTTACAGCCCATCGCAATGACCTTCGCTATCTTCTCTCAGTTCACTGTCCTTCTTTAGTTTGCTTACAAGAACCCCGTCAGTCTTCCCCTCCGGTACCTATACCTGACTATTGTTTCTTGTTCTCTCCTGCTTCTCTTTCTGTTACAGCTATCTTAGTCCACCATACAGTTCCTCTTGAACGTCTGTCCATTAACACCACCTTTCCATGTCATTTTATTCGTGTGTTTCTTGGACGTTGGATTACGGTGGTTTCTGTTTATTTCTCTCCCTCCCAGCTTATTGACCTCTCTGCCTTATTACCCCAGCTACCCACCCCAGTTTTATTGCTTGGGGATTTTAACTGTCACTATGTATTATGGGGCGATGATGTTACCAATTCGCGTGGCCGTCAGCTTGAGTCTTTTATTTTTAACGCAGATTTATCCTTATTGAATACGGGAGCTTCAACACATTTTGACGCCACAACTCATACTTTCTCCTGTGTAGATCTCCTCTTGTGCTCCCCTTCCCTTTCTTTAGATTTCCACTGGGCTGTTCTTTCTGATGTTGTATATAGTGATCACTTTCCTATCAAACTTACTCTAACTACACATTGTCCCGTACTCAGACCTCCTCGATGGTGTTTTCCGAAAGCTGACTGGCTGTCATTTACTTCTCTAACTATTCCTTCTGTACCTCCTTCTTCCTTCTCTACTGTTTTAGACATGCTCACCTATTTTAAGTACAGCTTTGACTGCGATTCCTAGGTCATCTCGTCCTTTTGCTTCTAAATGTGCACCTTGGTGGAATTCGGATTGTACTGTGGCTCTCCGTGTTAAATGTGCACGTTAGAAGAGTTACCTACGTAAACGCAACACCCAGTATGAACAGAGTGCAATTCTAATGTTTAAAAAGGCCCACGCTTCTCTTCGTAGGACTGTTAAATGGGCTAAACGTCATAGCTGGAGATTATACGTTTCCACCATTACTACCAATACACCCATTGCTTCCGTTTGGAAACTTATACGCAAAATAGCCGGTAAACATCTTCCCATGCCTTCCCCTGTCCTCCATTTGGATGGGGAATCAGTCGCAGATGCTCGTTTAGTTGCTAATGGCTTAGGTCTTCATTTTAGTAATGTTAGTAATGGTTCTCATCTCTCACCTGAATTCCATGCCCTTAAAACTGCTACTGAATGTACACCAGTTGTCTTCCAGCTGTCATCTAGTCAATCGTATAATGCGCCTTTTACTCTCCATGAATTGTCCTCTGCCTTTCGTCTTTGTAAGAACACTTGCGAGGGTCCTGATGGCATACACTATACTATGCTCCGTCACCTTTCCCCCCAGGCCCTGGCCCTATTATTAATTATATATAATCGTATCTGGACAGAGGGTGTCTTTCCTCCCTCTTTTCGTAATGCTGTCATTCTCCCATTTCTTAAGCCAGGAAAGCAAGGCCATGCCCCTCAAGATTATCGCTCCATTGCTCTTACTAGTTGTCTTTGCAAATTGTTTGAGCGTTTGATAAATCATCGTCTTATGTGGATCCTAGAATCCAAACAGCTTTTGTCCCCTTCACAGTTTGGCTTTCGTAAAGCTCGCGGCACCTTAACTCCCCTCCTAAATCTGGAGACATATGTCCGCTCATCCTTTGTCACTCGGCAATCTGTGGTCGCAGTGTTCTTTGACCTTGAGAAGGCTTATGACACAGCTTGGCGCTATCATATTTTACACACAGTTCGTTCTTGTGGGATTGATGGTAACCTTGGGGTCTTCTTAAAGAATTTTCTATCATTTCATTTCTTTAGAGTCTGTGTTCAGCATACGTATTCAGATCCCTTCCCACAATATGAAGGTGTCCCCCAAGGCAGTGTTCTTAGCATTACTCTCTTTTTATTGGCAGTTAATGGGATTATATCCTGCCTCCCAGTTGGTGTCCGCTCTTCTTTATATGTAGATGATTTTGCATTATATGCCTCAAATTCTGACATCTCTGCCCTTGGTGCTCTTATTCAACGTGCGGTTTCTGCTGCCTCAGAATGGGCTGCTTCTCATGGCTTTCGGTTCTCTCCTCTTAAGTCTCATGCTATTACTTTTACTCGCTCTCATCTTATTTCCCAACCACCTCTTTTTCTCTATGGCTCTCCTCTCCTATACAAAACCTCTGCTTCCTTTTTTGGCCTTCTTTTCGATTCCCGTCTTACTTGGAAGGATCATATTGCCTCCTTGAAAATCTCAGCCTTGCAACGCCTCCGTCTCTTTCAAACTTTGTCTCGTGTCGTGGGGTGCTGATCGGGCTACTCTCCTTCGGCTCCATATTGTTCTCGTTCTCTCCAAACTTGATTATGCTTGCCAAGTTTATTCTTCCGCTTCAGACACCGTCCTCCAACAACTTGATTCTGTGCATCATCACGGTCTCCGTCTGGCACTTGGCGCTTTTAAATCCTCCCCAGTTGAGAGTCTGTATGCCGAATCAGGAGTTCCATCACTTTTCCGCCGTTGTGCTCTACTTTCTCTTCGTACTTATGCTAAGTTGCACTGTTTTCCTCATACTCCTTGTCTGTTTCCTCCCACTCCTGACATAGACATGTTTTCCACTCCTAGAACCAGGCCACCTTTTGCAATTCGAGCTCGTACTCTCCTCTTGCATTCCTCTCTTGCTATTAGTAATGTTTTTTCTTACCACACATGTCTTTTTCCCCCCTGGCTACTTCCGCGACCTCACATTTGTTCTTCCTTTTTCCCCTATTCCAAGTCCAATTCTTCTTCATTCATTCTCCATGCCCGGTTTTCTGACCATCTCTCCCGCCATTCCTCTGCAGTCCCTATATACACTGATGGTTCAAAAACCCCAGAGGGTGTTGACTTCGCTATCCTCTTTCCTGACACATTTTATCATTTTAGCCTTTCTACCTATGCAAGTGTTCTAACAGCAGAGTTATATGCCCTCTTGTTTGCGATGCGGTATATTTGTCGTACCTCCTCTCCCTCATTTGTAATATTCTCTGATTCATATAGTGCGCTATCCCTTCTTCAGTCACCTTCTGCTTCTCATCCTTTAGTCCTTCGTATCTTGGAATGGTTGTTCCGTATCTCCTCTCGTCGTAAAACAGTCCAGTTCTGTTGGGTTCCAGGACATGTGGGCATCGCGGCAATGAACGTGCTGATCAGTTGGCTCACATGGCTGTTGCCAAAGATGCCTCTCCTTCCTTCCTCATTCCAGTCTCTGATTTTCTTCCTGCCCTAACTTCCTTCCTTCAGCACCGGTGGCAGTCTTGCTGGGACTCTATCACTAATAATAAACTATGTGTTGTTAAACCATTTATTTTTCCTTGGCTAGCCCCTTGCCACTGTAATAGGAGATGGGAGACTGCTTTAGCTCGTCTTAGAATTGGTCATACTAGACTTACCCATTCATTTTTGATGTCTGGTGGTCACCCTCCCCTCTGTACGCATTGCAGTACCATTCTCTCTATACGTAATATTTTCCTTGATTGTCCTCTTTACACTGTACAGCGACGTATTTCCTTTCCTTGTTTGTCTTCCCTCCAGCGTCCTCCCCTCCTTTCAGATTTTCTCCGAGAATCACCATATTTTTCTTGTCATAATATCATGTCCTTCCTTACCTCTATTGGTCTTCTTTCCAACATCTAACTCCGTTCCTGGCGTCACTAACCCCATCTGTGATATGACATACTTTTTCCATTGACCCAATTCCTTCACGATGCCGTATCTGTATTTCCGGCCCGACCAGCATACACAACTTGTAGCCGATGATCTGGCTTTGTGCTGGATTTTGGCACTAGGTTTCTATTGTTCTTCTTCTATCTACCTATTATCTATCTATTGCCAGATGCGTCAATCCCGTAAGGGGTGGCCACAAACAAATCGCCTCCATGTCGCTCAGTCCCCCGCCATTTCACTGCCCTGCTCTCAGCTCACACCCCCCCTCTCTCATATACCTCTCCATTCCATCTCTCCATCTCATCCTTGGCCTCCCTCCCCCCCCCCCCCTCCACCTCACTTACATACACTCTCCTCATGAAATGGAATAAAAAGATTAATTTGAAAATATTTTAACCTGTTCAGTGCAATGGCGTCCTTATTTTCAGTCTATTCACGTATGCTCAGTTTTGTCCATCTACGAATAATTTTTGACAATGACACGTTATTTACAGATATCATACCCTTCATCACAAGATTCCAAAGGTAGGTTTTATCCATTAATTCCACAAAATTTACTTCTCCCGTTGCGTGATAGAGAGCAGTACCTAATTTTGAACACAGCAATATAAATATAAGAAAAGTAAGTGTTATCAAAATATAAAAGAAAAAATATTCGCTGTTAAACACAGTTTAAAAATTTCTCTTTTTTTTTACATTATTATTATTTTTTCCTCCCATTTCCTTGTCTTGTTAAAAAGTTGACTTTAATGCTTCCCTTTTTTGGTAACACCAGATTATGATATTCAACTCCGGACTCATACTGAAAAAGTTAAATTAATGAAAGAATAAAAATAAAAGTAGAAGCAATATGTAGAAACAACCTCCCCCCCTCCACCTCACTCACATACACTTTCCTCGTCAGTCTCTCACACTCCATCCTCTCCACATGCCCCAGCCACCTTAATGTGCTTCTCTATGTGACTCCACATACTCCTCTCAAATAACTCATTTCCACTGCTGTCACTCTTGAATTTTTCCCATCTTAACAGGGTGATGAGGTGAAAGAGAGAGAGATTGTACAGGTGCTTGAGAGTGCGAAAGTGGATATATGTGGAATAACTGAAACTAAATGGCGAGGTGAGTGTGTGAGAGAATGGGAATATGGGTGGGGTATATGCGCAGGAGTGGGTGAGAATGAGAGGGCGAAAGAGGGAGTGTGTATTGTTGTGAGCAACAGATGGAAGGAGAATGTAAGAGAGTATGGATCAGTTAGGTCAAGGATTGTGTGGGTAAGAGTGAAAGTTGGACTACAAATGTGGGCAATTGTGTGCGTGTATGCGCCAACGCAAGATCGTGTAAGTAGAGTGAGAGAAGAGTTTTGGACAAATGTGGAAGCCTGCTTGGAAAAGTTTGAAAGGAATGAGAGAGTGTTTCTGATTGGAGATATGAATGGAAAAGTGCGGAATGAGAAGGTGGATGGAGTGGTTGGTGAGTGGGGTGTGCCTGCAGAGATGGATGAGAATGGCAGTGCTTTAATGGACATTTGTGCTGGGAGGGGGTTGGTGGTAGTTAATACCCTCTTCAGGCACAAAATGATCCATAGGTATACATGGCTAGTGGTGAGAAGAGAGGACCGGGGAATGAATGAACGGAAGGCAATGATTGACTGTGTGTGTGTGGATGAAAGGATGAGAAGATGTATAATGGATGCAAGAGTATATAGAGGTTGGGGGAGTGGACTTTCTGACCACCACTTGGTGGCCAGAATCAGAGTCCAAACAAGATGGAGGAAGAGAAGAAGGGAAAGACAGGAGGAAGTATGTGTTACAAGGAGGGTAGAAAAGTTACAAGAGGATGGAATAAAGGCTGAATATAGAAGGGAAGTGGAGGAGCGATTGGGTAAATATAGATTGGAGCAGATGGGGGACGTGGAGGGTGTGTGCAAGGTATTCACAGAAGAAATCTGTGCAGCATGTGAGGTGGTGTGTGGGGTGAAGAGAAGACGAAAGGGGGTTCAGGGAACAGCATGGTGGACTGAAGAGGTGAGAGAGGCTGTGGCACAAAAGAAGAAAGCATATGAGTGGATGAGGAACAGGGGCGACGAAGAAGCTGAGAGACGGACGAGAGAGTTATATGTAGTGAGGAGGAGAGAGGTGAAAAGATTAGTAAGAGAGAGTAAGAAGAGAGTGGATGAGGAGTTTGGAAGGAATTTGAGTGCAAAGTGGGGGCAATGTAAGAAAGTGTTCTGGAAGGAGGTAAAGAGAGCTAGACAGGGTGCCAACGAAGTCAGTGGGGGTGTGAAAGATAAAAATGGTAGATTACAAGTGGAGAAGGGAGAAAAAGTAAACAGATGGAGAGAACACTTTAATGAACTGTTGAACATAGAGAATGAAAGTAATGCAAGTATAAGTGGCTGGGGAATGGCAGGGAGAAGGAGGGTTGTGAGAAGAGAGGAAGAAATCACCAGGATGGAAGTGGTGGAAGCAATGAAGAAAGTTAAAATGGGGAAAGCCCCAGGAATTGATGGAGTGTGTGGTGAAATGCTGAAGCATGGGGGAGAGATAGTAATAGAATGGATGTGGAAGGTGTGCAGATTGGCTTGG